>PVKH010026292.1:0-13240 GCA_004027955.1 Chaetophractus vellerosus | reverse complement strand
CCTGCCCTGCCCGTGGCGGCTTTTGCCTGTCCGTGGCAGCTTTTTGCCCTGCCCACGGCGGCTCCGGCCCGCCCATGGGGGCTTGCCATTCTCAAGGCGGTCTGCCCGCTAGGAGAGGTCCCCGGGAACCGAACCCAGGGCCTCCCATGTGGTTTCCCAGCGAGCTCTTTATCCACTGAGCTATCTAGCCGGGCCCAACCCTACCACTTTTAAGTAGCCTTTTTCTTAATTCGGCACTCACCCTTTTCCTGCGAGCCTTTAACTATTCTCTAGAGTTTTGAGAAAGGCGTTTCTGCCAGTTCTTACTGGTCATTCCAAGTTTCTTTGGGGATACAGAGACCTGAAGCTTCTTACTCTGCCATCTTGCTCAGGGTAGACACTTGCACATCTGTTTTTCCACAGCCTTCTGTTCCCGCAGCTCTAATTATATGTTATTCTCTTCTTTCTATTCAACTTCTTATAACAATAGGTCACATTTATTGCCTCTGCTTCCTTACCTCCAATTTACTCCGCAATGCGTAGTTATGTTAATATAACTTCTGTTTCCTCTCTGATTATTCCTTCCAAGATCATCTTTGACTTCCTAATTCAGAAATTAAATGAGCACGTTCAGTCCTTGTTAAATTTGACAGGGTTTACCAGCTAATCCTTCTTGGAACTCTAACTACCTTGGCTTCTGTGACTCTATTCTTGTCTTCTTACCTTTTTGATTGCTCCTTTTCAGATGCCTCTTCCCATCCTTGACACGTGGTTTCCTTAACTGGCTTCTGTTATTACTGAACAAGTTATCTCTGGGCAATCTAAATCACATGCACATTAGTGGTTTATTTATTTTACTTTAAAAATTTACATACAGTAAAATTCATGGCACTATTGACATTATAGACCAGATGAATCATTGTTGTTGGGAGGCTGTCTTATATGTTGTAGAATGGTTAGCAGGATTCCTTGTCACCCCCAGTTGAGAACCATTAAGCAGAATAATAAACTTGCAAAGTAAGAAAGACCATACTTGATTGTAACACAATAAATGTGGATTTGTTCAAATTCTTTTTTTTTTTTATCAAGGTGAATTATTATCTTGTAATTTAATGAGAAATTGGACATGTTAAACTGTTGTAAGCTTTAAAATCACTTTAAACATGGTTTTGGATATTTTGTTTCTAGTCTAATTAAAAACAAATTTTAGTAGTGGAAGATTCTTTAAAAAGACTTTTAAATCGAAGGTTTAAATAGACATTGTTTCTTGGGTAGGCGGAACAATACATTTTTTCATTAAATTTTTTTTTACTAGTTTTAGTTACAAAATTCTTATTTTTACTCTTTCTCTTAAGAAACAGTGAAATTTAATAGTGACCAGATCCTTTGGCATGTTGTGAGTGTGTATGTGTGTTATGTAGGTATAATCTCTTTGGATTCTGTAGCATGACTATATTTAGCAACTATTGCTAGCACTTTGGAAATTCTTTTAAAGGTAATATGTGTGCAGATGGAAAATCACTTGACAGATTTTTGTCTTTGTGTTTGGAAGTTTGACGTTATATAGAATTGACCATGGCTAATAATCACCTATATTTGATCCCTCTTGGGTAGTTTTGATTGTGTTCAGTGTATTGAGGTCAGAGTTTATTCCTGGGTATGCCTCATATCTGGGTATATCATATATCTCTCTATTGGAGAGAAACTTTGGTCCTGATTTAAGTTCTAGCTCTCAGAAGCAGTTTTATTCATGATAAAACAGTTTTAATTATTTAGTGGGCCATTTTTTACTTACTTTGACGGTGATTTAATTGCTCAGTGCAACTGCTGATTGCCATAGAATAAGATTAAATTTGGTTTGTTTTTGATGAAGAGGATGTTGTGTTAAAAGCTTTTCTTTTGCTTATTTTACTTTCAACTACTTACCCCTGTATTTCTTTTTTTAAATATATTTTTTATTTTTTCTTAAAGATACCTAGATTACAGAAAATGTTACATTAAAAAATGTGAGATTCCCATATGTCCCACTCCCCACACCTCCCACTTTTCCCCACATTAACAACTTCTTTCATTAGTGTGGTACATTCATTGCAATTGATGAACATATTTTGGAGCATTGCCACTAAGGATGGATTATAGTTTTGTAGTTTACACTCTCTCCCACTCAATTCTGTAGGTTATGGCAGGATATATAATGGTCTGCATCTGTCATTGCAATGTCATTCAGGACAATTTCAAGTCCCGAAAGTGCCCCCATATTACTACTCTTTTTCCCTCTCCCTGCCTTCAGCACCTCCAGTGGCCACTGTCTGCCCATCAATGATATAATTTCTTCCATTGCTAGAATCACAGTAAGTCTATGGTAGAATACCAGTAAGTCCACTCTAGTCTATATTTTATTTCCCAATCCTGAGGATTCTGGGATGGTGATGCCCACTCCACCTCTAAGTGAGAGGGGGGCTTTGATCCCATAGGGCTGATGGATGTGACTCTCTTGCTTGCAGTTGTAGACTCTCTCAGTTCCTTGGTATGGTGGTTGTCCATCCTCACCTCCTTGTTAGTTGTCCTGGGTAAGTCCAATTAACTGGAGAGCAGGTGTTGCAACTCTGCTGAAGCTCAGGGTGTATTTCTTTTCCATGAATTATCTTTCAAATGAAGTTGGGGAAGGGTTAGGTCAAGGGGAGATGAGTATATTTTGGGATTAAAGTTAATTAAAATTTATTTCATATTCAAGAATAATATTCCTGACTATATTATAATTAAAGTAAAATAGTACTACTCTAGTTTCCAGGAATTAAAATTTAACATGTAAAAAGGAAGCTTCCCTATTCATTTTGGTGCATATCTATTTTTAATGTGCAGTGCAGTAATAATGTAATTTGACGAGAGGTTTTTCTAAAATACCTATGTTGCTATAATTGATTAATTGTTTATTAATATATTCCACATCTAAGTTATTTGTCAGAAAAGGAAATTGGAAGTATTGTAAAAATGTGAACTATTTAAAATCTTATAATTGCCGGCGATTAGCTTTGAAGATACTATTCTATATAGGCGTCTTTCCATTAAATACAATTCAGCTAACTGAAATTGTAATTATATGGTCAGAATATTTTTGTTGTACATTGTAATAATTAGCTTGAATGCAGATGCCTGAGGAGGAATGCATGCTGGTACCTGCTGTATGGATGGATCATAAGTGTTCAGTTTTTCTTTTAAAAGTAAAGAGTAGAGGTGAAGTTCTTTATTCTGCATTTTGTGATTTGTACCTACAATTTCTTCTATGCATTGGTTTGATAGATTAGGCTGACAGGCAAGTAATCACAGTGGTGCTGATTTGTTACGCTTCCATTCAGTGTTTATTAGGCTAATACCCAAGGAGACAGTTGCATCTGATAACATGGTAATGATGCTTCATATAGTTAGCTTCCCAGATAGCTGTATTTTGGAGGCAACTAACCAGCTTTGTTGATAACTTGTCATAATTTTGATACTTTGAATTTCAGAAAACATCATATAATGGAGGATTCATTACATGTTTGTTTCCTACTGTGGAAACAGCAATGGGCTACATGTCTGTAAGCATTAGAATCTTTCTTCTATATCTGTTTACACCAGACAGCTATGTGAGTGATAGGGAAACAAAGGGGAGAGCAAAGAATTTATTTTAACTTCTAATTCCTTTTCATGGGACTGTTGTTTAGTAAGATCTCTGTAGCTAATTTTCACCTTATGCTTTCAAGTCTCCAGAATGTACCACTTTTCCAATTGATCTTTTGTCTTCCATATGCAAGGTTGTAATTCTTGGATATTTACAAATCTTACTATAATGACATCTCTAATAATGATGGTTTCTGCTCTTGAAAAGTAGTTTTCAGTAATCAAGATAAGAGTCCCTAAATACAGGTTTTAGAATTTTTTTCAATAAATATTGAAAACATGCAGAGAAATGTATACACATCTAAGGTGTAAAGAATAACAATAAATTGGCTACCTCCCTGTTATCACCTGGTATAAAAAAATAGAACATTATCAGCTACTTTGAAACTGTGCCCCCTCCTCTTTTAGTTACCTAGCTGCTGAAACAAATATCACACAATGGGTTAGCTCAACAACAGGAATTTACTCATGGTTTCAAAGGTTGGAAGGCTGGCTTCCGCTTGGGGTTGGTATCTTCTGGCTGGCCAGCCGTCTTTGGGGTTCCTTGGCTTTTCCATCACAAGGCAATGGACATAGTGGTGTCTTCTCCTTTCTTTTTTGCATTCTGTTGACTTCCAGCTTCTGGCCGATCCCCATTGCTTCTTTCTGTGTCCAACTTCCTTTGCTTATGAGGACTTCAGCAATATTGGATGAAAACCTACCTTCATTCAGTTTGGGAACATCTTAACTAACAACATCTTGAAAAGGCACTATTTTCAAATGGGTTCACACCCATAGTAGTAGAGACCTAAACATACCTTTCATGGGGTACATGATTCAATTTCCAACATTTCCTCAATCTTATTTCCTCTACCCAGATGAGTAAACATCACCCTAAACTTTGTTTTTTACCATTCTCCTGTTTTTCTCTTTAGTTTTGTGGCATGTATTCCTAAAGAAGATATTGGTTACATTTATATGATTTCTCACTTGTCTTCTCCATATACCTTGTCATCAACTTTTTTTGTACAATGTATTTTGAGAAATGTATGCATGTGAATCTGTGCAGCTGTAGTTCATTATCACTACTGTATGTATCACAGTTCAACTGTTTTACAGGTGGTAGACATTTGTTTTCTAGTTTTTTACAATGCAGTTCAGACATTGCTAGTGTGGACATGATTATATATGTCTTCTGGCACACATGTGCAAGGATTTCTCTAGAGTCATGGTATATGCAGGTCATCAGCTTACCAGATAGCCAGAACATGTGTCTTTAAGGCTATGCAAGAACCTTGAATATTCCTCTGAAAAGAAAAGCCATTGGATAGTTTAGAATAGAGGAGAGACATGTTCTAACTTGCATTGAAAAACAAGAGTGAAGAGGAGAGACGAAATGTGAGGCATCGAAGTGATCTGGGAGAGGGAGGACGGTGGCTTAGATTCAGATTGTGGTATAGGAGACAGTGAGAAGTGGGCAGATTTGGGATATTTTTGAAATAGCTTATGGGACTTGTTGATGGATTAGATGTATATTATCACTGGGAGAGAGGATACAAAGTTTTGTCAAGAATAACTGGAAGAATAGAGTTGACATTTACATAGATGGAGAAGATTATTAAGAGGAGCAGGTTTGAGGTATGCAGAGTAGGTGTAGCAGTTTGATATTGTTTATGAATTCCAAAAATAGATATTGCATTATGTTTGTAAACTGGTCTGTCCCCTTCGTGGGTGGGGACTCACAGAGAAAACGACATGGCAGAAGAGTTAGTTGGAGTTTTGAGCTGGAGCCTGGGGAGTAAACACTAGGAGAAGAACACAGAGCATTAGAGGCCGCTCCATAGACATGGCAGAGGCCCCGGGAAGAGAGATGAGCCATTCACCTGATAGTCTACAGCTGACCTTGTAGAGAGAAGCAAGCCTGAGCCGGAGAGAATGGAGCCCCAGGGAGAGAGACAGGCTAGAGAGCCTGAAGGCTTACAGCTGAAATTGGAAGATGCTGGGACCATGGATCCTTAAGAGGAAGAAGAAGGTCATCTTGCTCCAACATGTGATAATAGACTTTGGTGAGGGAAGTAACTTGTGCTTTATGGCCTGGTAACTATAAGCTTCTCCCCCAAATAAGTACCCTTTATAAAAGCTAACAGATTTATGGTATTTTGTATCAGCATCCCTTTGGCTGACTAATACAGTAGGTAAAACCAAACCATTGATTTTCAGTGTGCTACAGTATGCATTTTGAAATGATGTGTTTTAAAATGAATAGAGATGTCAAATAGACATTTGAATGTACAATTTCAAGAGAAAATTTGGGGCTGGATATATAAATGTGGGAGTTCGCATATAGATGTTATTTGAAATCATGGGACATGAAGAGGTCACCTATGGAATGAGTATAAATAGAGGGAATGTTCAGAGTTCTGGAACATTTCATCCTTTAGAGTTTGAGAAAATAAGGATCTAGGACTTAGAGTGTGAGAAGATAAAGAGATTTTGTTTGGTGATAGTGGTTTCTGGAAGCCAAGTGAAAAATGACTCTCAAGAAGGCTAAATTATAAATTAGTTAGGGTTCTAGGAGATATCTGTAAATATTACAAGATTTTAATAAAAATGATCTCACACAACTTTGGGGATGCACAAGTCAAAATTCTGAAGGGTAGGCTGCAAGCTGGGAATTCTGATGAAGATCCTCTGTGAATTCTTCAGGAGAAGCTGGCTAACTGAAGTAGACATGAAATTCTCTCTTCTGACTGCTGAACTTTTCATTTCTCCTTTTAAAGCCTTCAGCTGATTGTATGAGACTTCTGTCATTGCTGAAGACAGTCTCCTCAGTTGATAGTAGATGTAATCAGCCACAGATGCCATCAACATACTGATGATTTAAGTCCACAAAATGTCATCATAGTAACACAGACCAGTGCTTTCTTAACCAAACAATTGGATACATCACCTGGCCAAGTTGACACATGGACCATCACAAAGGCTAAGAACTATCCACTGGATTTGGCAATATGCGGTCATGGTGATCTTGATAAATGCATTTCTTTGGAGTTGTGGAGATAAAATCCTGATTGAAGTGGGCTCCAGAGAGCATGGTAGGAGAGAAGAATTGGAGATATGGAGTAGTACAGACAATTCTTTCAAAGAGCTTTGCTTTAAACTTATGTGGAGAAATTTTGTACTAGCTGGTGGAGGATGTGTGAACCTCTCTTTCTTTATAACAGCTTTATTGAGGTATAATTTGTATATATAATTGCATACAATTTATGAATTTAAAGTACACAGTTCAGTGGTTTTAGAATATTAATAAGGGGCCGGCTCGATAGCCCAGTGGATAGGGCACCAGCATACCACATGGGAGGCCCCTGGTTTGGTTCCCGGGGACCTCTCCTAGCGGGCAGACCGCCTTGAGAATGGCAAGCTGCCATGGGCGGGCCAGAGCCGCCGTGGGCAGGGCAAAAAGCTGCCACGGACAGGGCAAAGCCGCCACGGGCAGGGCAGGTCGCCCGCGAATGGAGCGCAGCCAGTCACCCGCGAACTGAAAGCCGGCCGTGAATAGAAGCAGAAGCTGCCCACAAGCGGGGAAAGCCGCGCCTGCGTAGTGACCAAGTCTCGGCGTGTCGCCGCAACGGGGTGGGGGGGAAGGGGAGATATGTAATAAAAGAAAATAAATCTTTAAAAAAAAAAAAATAAATAAAATTGTGCAACCATCACCATGGTCAATATTACTTTTTTTAAATGAGACTGACGCGCTGCCTACTGTGCTAAGAAGGCAGTTTACTTTTTTTAAAATGAAGATTTATTTTATTTATTTATCCCACCCTTCTTGTTGTTTATGCTTGCTGTCTGCTCATCTTCCCTTTAGGAAGCACCAGGAACCAAACTTGGGACCTCCTATGTGAGAGAGTGGCGCTCAATTGCTTGAGCCACTTCAGCTCTCTGGTTTGCAGTCTCTCTCATTGTCTTTCCTCTTTGTGTCTCTTTATTGCATCACCTTGCTACACCTGCCTGTTGTGCCAACTCGCTTTCTCCAGGAATCCCTGGTAACTGAACCTGGGTAGGTAGGAGCTCAATCGCTTTGAGCCACATCCGCTTCCCAATATTACATTTTAATCATCCCCAAAAGAAACTCCATACCCCTTAGCCCTCACTCCGTATTTTCCATACAACTTCTTCAGCTCTGGACAACCACTGACTTACTTTCAGTCTCTATAGACTTGGATATTTTGTATAAGTTGAGTCATGCCTTATAATGTGTTCTTTTTGTGACTAGTTTCTTTCACTAAGCATAATGCTTTCATACGTGATAATGCATGTATCAATACTTTAGTTCCTTTTTATTGCCAAATAATATTCCATTGTATAGATATACCACATTTTAAGTCCATTCATGAATTGATGAACAGTTGGGATGTTTTTAGCTATTATGAATAATGTGGCTATAAACCCTTGTGTACAGGTTTTGCTTGGATGCATGTTTTCATTTCTCTTGGGTGTATGCCCAAGAGTGGATTTGCTTGATTATAGGTTGAATCTGTATACATTTTGGGGAACTGCCAGACTGTTTTTCTGATGTGGCTGCACAATTTCACACCTCCCACCAGCAGTTTACAGGGGCTCTAATTTCTCCACATTTTCAATATCACTTGTCATTGTCTTTTTAAAAACTTTTTATTTATTAATTTTTTATTATAAGCATCTTAGTGGGTGTGAAGTGGTGTCTCATTGTGGTTTTAAGTTGCATTACCCTGATAGCTAGTGATTTGAGAACTTTTTTATGTGCTTATTTTCCATTTGTGTATTTATGTTGGACAAATGCCTTTTCAGATCCTTTGACCATTAAAATTTTTTAAAAATCTTTTTGTTATTAAGTTGTAAGAGTTCTTTTCAGTTGTATGATTTGTATATATTTTGTCCCATTTTGTGAGGTTTTTTTTCACTTTTTGATGGTGTGCTTTGAAGCACAAAAGTTGTAACTTTTGATGAAGTCTGATTTATGTATTTTCTTTCTTGTACTTTTGGTTTTATATTTAAGGATTTGCCTACTCCAAGGGTGTAAAGATTTTTGCTATGTTTTCTTCTAGGAGTTTTATAATTTTAGCTTTTACATTTAGGCCAATGATCTATTTTGAGTTAATTTTTTCTGGGTAGTGTGAGGAAATGTCCACCTTCATCTTTTTGTATGTGGTTATCCACCATCATTTATTGAAAAGATTCTAAATTGTCTTGGTTCCTTTGTTGAAAATTACTTGACCAAAAATTTAAGAATTTATTTCTGGACTCTCTATCATCTGTATGTCTTTCCTATGCCAATACCATAATTTTGATTACTATAGCTTTATAGCAGGGGTTCTTAACCTTTTTTGTTCCATGGACCCCTTTGCCAGTCAAGTGAAGACCACAGATCCCTTACTAAGTCCACACTACACTGTGTATATATTTAATAAATATATCACACCTGCACCAACACGTCCCCACAAGAATAATGGTTTTTTGAATTTCAATTCAAGTTCATGGACCTCTTGCTAAGAATCCCTGCTTTATAGTAAGTTTTGAAATTGGGAAGTGTAAACCCTCAACTTTTTTTTTTTAATTTTTTTAAGATTGGTTATTCTTGGTCCCCTGAGTTTCCATATGAACTTTAGAATCAGTTTGTCAAGTTTTGAAAAAAACCTGTTGGAATTTTGGTAGCCATTGCTTTGTACCTGTGGATCAAAGTGGGGAGTATTGCCATTTTAAAAATAATAAGCCTTTCAGTCCATGAACCTGGAACATCTTTCTATTTATTATTCTTTTTTTTTTTTTAAAGATTTATTTATTTTATTACATATCTCTGCTTCCCCCCGTTGCGGCGACGCGCCGAGACTTGGTCACTGCGCAGATGCGGCTTTCCCCGCTTGTGGGTGGCTTCTGCTTCTATTCACGGCCAGCTCTTGCTTCAGTTCGCGGGTGGCTGGCTGCGCTCCATTTGCGGGCGACCTGCCCTGCCCATGGTGGCTTTGCCCTGTCCATGGCAGCTTTTTGCCCTGCCCACGGCGGCTCTGGCCCGCCCATGGCGGCTTGCCATTCTCAAGGCGGTCTGCCCGCTAGGAGAGGTCCCCGGGAACCGAACCCGGGGCCTCCCATGTGGTATGCCAGTGCCCTGTCCACTGGGCTATCGAGCTGACCCCTATTTATTATTCTTTACATTTTAAAAGATTTATTTATTTTTTCCATTTTATTTTTTATTCATTTATTTTTCAGTTCATCCCCCCCTCCCCAGATGGTTCTTTGTCTGCTTGCCTTCTTGAGGAGGCACCAGGAACCGAACCTGGGACCTGCTACATGGGAAGCAAATGCCCAATGGTCTGAGCCACACTCACTCCCCACAGGCTGTGGTGTCTGCTGGCCTGTGGCATCTGCTCGTTCAGGCATCTTCTCATTGTGATGGGGTGCAGCGTCTAGCTCTTGTTTTGGTGGGTGCGGGTGACAAGCTCTCGTTGTGGCAGTGTGCGGAGTCTAGCTCTTGTGGTGGTGGGTGCAGGCGTCTGCTTGTCTTCTTTAGGAGGCACTGGGACCCGAACCTGGAACCTCCCATGTGATGGGTGCATGCCCAACTGGTTGAGCCACATCCGCTTCCCTATTCTTTAAATTTTGCCAACAAAATTTTGTAGTTTTCAGAGTATAAATTTTGTACCTTTTTTTAAAAAAATTTAAGTATTTTATCCTTTTTATACTATCATATACATATAAATGGATCTTTTTGGAATTGTTTTCTTAATTTTAGTTTTAGATTGTTCATTGCTAGTGTATGTAAATACAATTGATTTTGCATGTTGAACATGTATTTTGCATGCTGAACATGATTTTGCATGTTGAACATGTATTTGGCATCCTTACTGAAATTGTTTATTAAGTTTTAATTTTTTTTAGTGGATTGCTTAGGATTTTCCTTATGACAGACCATGTCATATGCAAATAGAGATAGTTTTACTTCTTCTGGATTCTTATTTCATTTTCTTGCCTAATTTCCCTGGCTAGAATTTCTAGCAAATGTTAAATAGAAATTAATAGATGTTAATAGAATTTGTTTTCTGATCTTAAAGGAAAAGTGATCAGTATTCCACCATTAAGTATGATTTTAGCTGTGGATTTTTCATATATTCCCTTTATGAGGAAGTTCCCTTTTATTCTGTTACTGTGAACAAATATTGGATTTTTTCAAGTTTTTTTTTTTGTGTATGTGTGTGTCTGTTGAGATGATTGTGTGATATTTGTCATTTATTTTATCGATAAGGTATATTATATTCATTGACTTTTATTTATTGAACCAACCTTGAATTCTTGGCATAAAGCCTGCTTGGGTCATGATATATATTGACCTTGGCTTTTTTATGTACTGCTGGACTTAGTTTGCCCGTATTGCATCTGTATTCATGAGGCATATTGGTCAGTAGTTTTCTTTTCTTGTGATGGCTTTGTCTGGATTTGGTGTTAGGGTAATACTGGTTTCATAGAATGAGTTGGGAAGTAGATTATTCTATTTTTGGAAGAGTTTGTGTGTACTTGGCATTAATTTGTCAAATATTTGGTAGAATTCACCTGTGAAGCAATCTGAGCATAGGCTTTTCTTTGTGAGAAGTTTGAAAATTACTTAATCTCTTTACTTATTAAAAGTTTTTCTCTTGTCAGTTTTAGTAGTTTTTGTCTTTCTAAGAATTTGCCCATTTCATATAAGTTATCTAATTGTTGGCATTCTATTATCATATTATTCTATTATACTCCTTTTTATTTCTATAAGGCAGTTAGAAATGTCCCCATGTTCATCCTGATTCTAGTAATTTTTTTTTTTTTTCTTGGTTAGGGTAGCTAAAGGTTGGTCAATTCTGTTGTTCTTTTCAAAGAACTGAGTTCTGATTTCATTGATTATTCTCTATTTTTTTAAAATCCCCATTTCATTTATTTCACTGCTTATCTTTATTATTTACTTTTTCTGCTTGTTTTAGAATTAGTTTTCTTTTTCTAGTGTTTTAAGATGGCTGTTTTGATTATTTCTTTAAAAGATTTATTATTTATTTATTATATATCCCCCTGTAATGGTTTGACAGTTTTATGTAATTATGAATTCCAAAAATATAAATTGAATCATGCTTGTAGACTGATCTCCTAATCTGGGCGTGATTGAGGCGTTAACTGCCACGTCAGTGGGAGTTGAGCCCCACCCCTTGGTGGGTGTGGTCTGAAGTATAAAAGGCTAGACAAAAGACGAAGATTTGAGAAGCAGTTCTGATGTTGAAGAGCTGCGCTCCAGGAGAAGACAAGTGAGCCTTTGGCCTGATAGTCTACAGCTGGCCTTGTGGAGAGATGCAAAAGCGTAGAGAATCTCATGGTCTACAGCTGAACTTGTGGAGGAAACAGAAGCTAAGCCCGGAGAGAAATGCAGCCCTGGGAACAGAGGAACCCAGAAGCCTGAACCCTGGAGACGTCGGCAGCTATCTTGCTCCAACACATCGACTTTGGTGAGGGAAGAAATTTATGCTTTGTGGCCTGGTAACTGTAAGCTTCTACCCCAAATAAATACTCTTTATAAAGACTGACCCATTATTGGTACATTGCGAAGCACCCCTGTGGCTAATACAACCCCCCTTTCTGCTTGTTCTTGCTGTGTTCAATTTTTGCGTTCTTCTGTGTCTGCTTGTCTCCCCCCCACTGCGGCGACCCGCCGAGTCAGCTCACTGCGCGGTGGCTTTGCCCTGCCCGCGGCGGCTTGCCTTCTCAAGGTGGTCTGCCCGCTCGAAGAGGCCCTGGGAACCGAACCTGGGGCCTCCCATGTGGTAGACTGGAGCCCTACCCATTGGGCTACAGCCGGCCCCCTGTTTTGGTTATTAATTTGAAATCTTTCACTTTTAATGTTGCATTTTTTAGCTATAAATTTCCCTGTAGGTACTGCTTTTAGCTGCATCCCATAAGTTTTTCTATGTTGTATCTTTTGATTTCTCCTAAAGTTATTTTCCAGTTTCTCTTGTGAGTTTTTCTTTAGCCCATTGGTTATTTTTTAGTGTGGTGTTTAATTTTCATGTATTTGTGAAATTTCCAAATTTATTATTCTAAAACTATTAATTTCAAATTTTACTCCCTTTTGTTTGGAGAACATACATTGCATAATATTAATCCTTTTACATGTATTAAGATTTGATTCATGTCCTAGCATATGGTCCACACTGAGAATATTTCATATGCTTTGAGAAGAATGTATATTCTACTATTTGGTTTATAGTGTTGTTAGTCATCCCTTTCCTTGTCCATCTTCTGCCCCTCATTGAAAGTCTTCGAGTATTATTGTTGAGTTGTTGATTTTTCTGTTTAATGCTGTTAGTTTTTGCTTTATGTATTTTTGAGCATCTGTTAAGTGAATATAGGACTATAATAATTATACCTTTTTTACATAAAACTTTTTTATTAAAGAAATTGTGGGTTTACAGAAGTCTTATTCATAATATACAGAATTTCTATACACTGCCCTGTTATTAACATTGGTGTGATATGTTTGTTACAATTGATGAAAGCACATTTTTAATTGTGCCATTAATTATAGTCCATGATTTAACTTAGTGATCACTGTGTAGTGCTGTTTTATGGATTT
>PVKH010026291.1:0-13254 GCA_004027955.1 Chaetophractus vellerosus | reverse complement strand
AACTATATCCTTGGCTCCTACTACACAACCAACAAGAGAGAAAGGGCAGGAAGCTCTAAAGAGAAAAACTGCACCCAGAATAAATACTCTAGTAAGCCAGATGCCAAGACACCAACAAAAAATTATAATCCACACCAAGAAACAGGTAGATATGGCCCAGTTAAAGGAACAAGGTAAGCCTCCAGATGACATAAAGGAGTTAAGACAACTAATCATAGATGTTCAAACAAATCATAAAAAATTCAATGAGATGGCTAAAGAAATTAAGGCTATTAAGAAGACATTGGGGGGCCAGCTGTAGCCCAGTTGGTAGGGCGCCGGTTTACCACATGGGAGGCCCCGGGTTTGGTCCCCGGGGCCTCCCCGAGCGGGCAGACTGCCTGGAGAAGGCAAGCCGCAGCGGGCGGGGCACACCACTGCAGGCAGAGGCGAGCCCCCTGTGAGCAAGGGCGAGCCCCCGCGAGCAGGCAGGCCGCAGGACTGGTGAGCTGACTTGGCGGGTCGCCCCAGCGGGTGGAGACAAGCAGACACACAGAGGAATGCAAAGAAAATGAACACAGCAAGAACAAGCAGAAGGGGGGGATGTATATATATATATATAAAAAAGAAGACAATGGATGAGCACAAAGAATTTGAAAGCATACAAAGCATACATAGAAAAATAGCAGATCTTATGGGAATGAAAGGTACAATAAATGAAATTAAAAATACACTGGAATCATATAATAGCAGATTTGAGGAGGCAGAAGAAAGGATTGGTGAGCTTGAAGAAATGGCCTCTGAAAGTGAACATACAAAAGAAGAGATGAAGAAAAGATTGGAAAAACTTGAACAAGGTCTTGGGGCACTAAACTACAGCATGAGACATGCTAACATATGTGCCATTGGTGTCCCAGAAGAAGAAGAGAAGGGAAAAGGGGCAGAAGGAATATTTGAAGAAATAATGGTAGAAAATTTCCCATCCCTATTGAAGGACATAGATATCCATGTCCAAGAAGCACGATGTACTCCAATCCAAAAAAAATCCTAATAGGCCAACTCCAAGACACATCCTAATCAGAATGGCAAATTCCAAATACAAAAAGAGAATTCTGAGAGCAGCAAGAGAAAAGCAATGCATAACATAAAAGGGATACCCAATAAGACTAAGCGCTGATTTCTCACCAGAAACCATAGAGGCAAGAAGACAGTGGTATGATATATTTAAGATACTGCAAGAGAAAAACTTCCAGCCAAGGATCTTATATCCGGCAAGATTGTCTTTCAAAAATGGGGGCCAGTTCAGAATATTCAGAGATAAACAGAAACTGAGAGAGTTTATAACCATTAGACCCACTTTGCAGGAAACACTAAAGGATGTGCTACAGCATGAAAAGAAAAGACAGGAGAGAGAGGACTGGAAGAGAGTCTAGAAATGAAGATTATACCTATAAAACTAATTAAAAGTGTCAAAAAAGTGGTGAAAATATGACAAATAAAAGCCATTTAGGAATAAATTTAAACAAAGATGTAAAGAACTTGCATCCAGAAAACTACAACTAATTAAGAAATTTTAAAAAGTCCTAAATAATTGGAAGAACATTCCATGCTTACTGATTGGAAGACTAAATATCATTAAGATGTGAATTCTACTCAAATTGATATACAGATTCAATGCAATCCCAATAAAAATTCTACCAGCATTTTTTAAATGAATGGAAAACATGATTATCAAATCTATTTGGAAGGGTAAGGGGTCCTAAATAGCCAGAAACATCTTAAAAAGAAAAAAGCAAAGTTGGAGGACTCCCATTTCTGAACTTTAAATCATATTACCAAGCTACAGCGGTAAAAACAGCATGGTACTGGCATAAAGACAGACACATAGACCAATAGAACCGAACTGATGGTTCAGAAACAGACTCTCACTTCTTTGGTCAAGTGATTTTTGACCAGTCTGTCAAACCCACCCAGCTCAGGCAAAGTAGTCTATCCAACAAATAGTGCTGAGAAAATTGAATATCCATAGCAAAAGAAGGAAAGAGGACCCCTATCTCATACCTTATACAAAAATTCACTCAAAATGAATAAAAAACCTAAATATAAAAGCAAGAAACAGAAAGCTTCTAGAAGAAAATGTAGGAAAATATCTTTAAGACCTAGTGGTAGGTGGTGGATTCTTAAAGGAGATAAGACACAGAGTGAAATGGACTACTGATATTGTATGTAGAAGTTTTAATTAGCTTTACTGTAAAAGTGTGGAAATGTACAGAGTTGATGGTAACACAATATAGTGAGTAACAGCTGGTTTATAAATGGGGATGTGGCTGAAAATGGTAGTCTAGGATGTAAATGCCAATTGCCAGAAAGTTACGGAATTGGAATAATCTAGGGACTGAATAGCACAGTAAACCTAGAAGTAGATGAGAATTCTGGTTGATGGTACAGATGCAAGAATGTCCTTTGTGAGCTAGAGCAGATGTATATCACTGTTGCAGGGTATTGGGAATGTGGAGAGGCATGGGAAAAGTACAACTGGAGTGACCTATGGACTGTGGTTAACAGTAATAATGAAATATTCTTGCATCTATGCCAAAGACGTACTGTGTTGATAATGGGCGAGTATGGAGAGTGTGTGCCAAACGTACGCTATGGACCTGGTAATGGTCGGATGATATTATCTCATAATCTGTGGCAAATGTTCCATCACAGTGTGATGTGCTGATAGAGGGGTACTGTTTGGGAATTCTGCACATGTACATGATTATTTTGTAAGTTTACAACTTCTGTCATAAAGATAAATTTAAAAAATGATAATAGGATGGGTTGAGGGAAAAATACACCAAATGTAAGATAAGGACTATATTCAGCAGTAAGAGTTGGACAATATTTTTTCATAACTTGTAACAAATGTCTCACAACAATGCAAGGTGTTGGTGGAGAGTTGATGTATGGGACCCCTGTATGTTGTCATGAATGTTTGCTTTGTAAATTCAGAACTTTCACTATACACTTATTGTTTATCTATGTTCATATATAAATGATATATTAATAATAATAATAATAATAGGGTGGGTTTGGGGAAAATACTTTGGTTAGTGGTAATATTTTGAGGATGCTCATTAATCATTAAAAACGTTTAACAACAAAGCAAGGTATTTGTGGTAGGGTGAGGTATGAGTGCACTGTATGATGTTATGTATGTTTGTTTTGTAAGATCACAACTATTGCTATACACTTATTGTTTATGTATGTTTATGTATGAGTGATATACTTCAATAAATAAAAAAGTTTAAAAAATGGATTCTAACACATTGGACAAGCTATATTTAATTCCCTAGAGATGAAAAAACAATCAGCACAAATTCCTTAGATCCTTGGGAAAAGAATCATTAAATCTCAGGCACTAAGGTTTTCTTCAGCCAAATGTCAAGAATCACAAGGAAAAGCATTGGGAGCAGGCACTAGACTAATATTTATTGCTCTATTGGGTCAGCTGGAGTCCACCAAAGCAAAAAAAAAAGTAGTTAAGTGGAGAAGTGAAGTTTAAATGTACAAAGGAAATGAACTATTTGCATTTTAAACTATTATTCTGCCCAGAAAGCAGAAGGTATCAAAAAAGATGGCATAGGAGACAATAGTCCATAGTTGTTCTTTCTTTATATATGCTAGGCATGGTTTTTGCCTTAACTCCTTTTCAAATACAGTTGACCACAGAAATACTATCAGAGTTAATTGAAAATTCAGGCATTTCACTGTAAGGATATTTTCCCTGTCCTGTTTTGCTTTGGTGATTTAATGATTTAATGATTGTTTCGTCAAGGATCTAGGAAATGTGTGTTTATTATTAAGTCACCCATGAACTCACCCACCAAATCACTCTCCCAAAGTTCATTAAGTACCTACAATATGTTAGGTTTCATGGGAATGCCAAGATGCTTTATTCAGCTTAGGCTCAGATAGGGAAAATGATGTACACAAGGGGGCAGCAGTATTCGGCCAGTAAATAGTTTGTTTGGCATCACAGTCAGTATCTTAAAATATTTTGAATTTGAATGTCTTTAGCTAGGGAACGCACTTTCTTGTATGCTGGTTCATCCCTAATACCAAATGATTTCACACATATATATTATCTGCCTGGGCCCTGAAGGCATTTGAGCTGTGGACTCCTGAAGTAAATGAATAATAATAATTTCTTTACAGTTCACACAGTCATACAGATCACAAAGCCCATACATTATTTCATCTTATCTTTTATTAGTCCTATTTTAGGGGTGAGGAAATTGAAGTTCAAGAAGTGATTTCTCCAAGGTCACAAAGGCAGTAAATAATGGATCTAGGAGAAGTTATCCTGATTTCCAGAGTTCCATGCTTTTTGCACAAAATCAGAAATGGCTAAAACACAGTTATGTTACTAATGAAGTGATGGAGATGTCTTTGAGTGCTGATTGAGATGCCTTCTGGCAGAGAAGTTTTCAGATGAGGTTGTAACTAAGATGGGTCTTGAGGAATGGATAAGAAACCCACAGATTAACATGGAATGTGAGGTTTCAAATGGTAAAAATAGCAGGAATGATAGAAGCTGAAAAGTTCAGGAAACATTCAGAATGCATCTGCTAAGGAGAATTAGGATAGGAAGATGCAACAATACATTGAGGTCTTAAGGATCTAGAATAGGAAGAGAAGGAGTTTATATTTTATTTGGTAGACCAAGGGGATGCATTAAAGATTTAAAGTAAAAAGTCAAAGGATCAAATTAGTTTTTGATGAGAGTTGAGATGGTAGTATCAAAGAAAAGGAAAGGAAAGACTAAACAGAATAGTTAGGCTATGTCAACAGCCAAGAGATTGAACTAGAGAATGGGGGTAGGATATTAATTTACTAAAAATCCTGCTTAAAAGCATTCTTTTTTCTTGAAAACAGTGAAATTTCCCAGGCAATTCTCTAAATGTGTGGTTAAAAACATTAACAGAATTTCAGTCTCTAAGATGAATTGACATTCAACTGGAAAGATTAGAGAGAGGCAGATGGAGGAAAGAGAATAGTACATGGGACCAGGAAACAGTGGTCTAAACCTTAACTTCTTCCTTTGAAAGGTTGCAGTGACAAACCTGTCCATCCAAAATTGAATACTAGCATGAGAAAGTGACAACTGTAATAATACAGTTATTGTTAAGATCTTTATTATTGACAGTAATAGAGAAAAACCCTAAATGTATAAACAATAAATTAACTCTGTATCATTAATCAAGGCTTATAAAATAACCAGAGGAATATCACTAAAATCTTTTATTCATCTTTAAAAAGGCATAAATATTTTATTTTTTTAAATTGAAATTCGCATGGTTTGACATATTTTTACATTTAATGTGATGGAAAAATAAATTATGAAATATAAATAAGTCAGATGACTTTCAAAGTTTCTCCAGTTAGCTAAATTTATTAAAACCAATAATTTGTTAATACAGAAATTAATTTGGCCAGTCCAAATAATATATATTATATTAAGTAACCCATATATATTTTAAAAACTAATAAAATCACAGCTAAAAAAGAAAATAGCAGCAATACTTTCAGATGAAAGCTAAGACCTGTTATTAGTCTGACCTTTGCCTTAAAAAAATCTGCTTTCTTCACTATGTAGTTAGCTCAATTAATGAATTCTATTCTTCCTATTCTGGTGACAAACATTTTATTTTTAAACTGGTGACTCTCATATGGCATTTTATATATGAGGAACCACACAAATTTGCCCATGAGTTACAAGTGTGATTCAAATTAGTTCATGCCACTTTGATCGCTAAAAGCATCCATTCTGAAAAATCTATTTTAGAAATCTAGCTGTTATTACTTAAAAGTAGTATTAAAAGGAAAAAAATAAAGGGATACCAATCTGACTTCACTGTGGAATATGTAAAGAAAGGTATAAAATTAAAATGACAAGAATAAGTGTCACCACACAATGTTAAAAAAATCTAAAAATTAAGTCCAATCAAAAGTAAAGAATGGGAACTGCTCATGTATCTTGTATTGAATTTTAAGAAATCAATAATGGCTACATTCCAAAATGCAGTATGTATTTAAAAGCAATCTGATTTCACACACTTGGGATACACTGAAAAAAATACGAAAATGTATAATGTGTATCTAGAGATGAAAAATGTATATCTGGAGATTAATAAGGGAAAGACATCTGTGTAAAATATAGTTAAAATATCACTTATTGGTTGTGCTTTTATTTAATACTACTAATGGATTACTGCTATCAATGGCAGGTAAAAGCAGACTCTCATTATGATCAATATCTGATCCTAATCCAAATGGGTATTTCCTCTTCTTTCTACCAAATATTTACATGAAATGATTGCTCCATCCCATGGATCTCTCTTGCTCCCTCTCTCCTCTTTTTGATTCAAAATGGATCTATGGTAACAATCATCTAACAACCTCCTAAGTGCTTGTTTTATGAATCTGGCCCTTACTCAAGAAGTTACGTCGAAAAATCTTTTAATCTCCCTTGGAAAAAAATTTACTGGATTGCATTTAAGTTCAAGTTCAAGGGTATTAAAATGTACAAAGGAGAGTGGAAAAGGTGCTAGGTTATAGATTTTAACTTCTTAACTAGAAAATTGACTCAAAATAGATTTTCTAATTTACAATGAATCAAAAGAGAAAACATTAGACCATAGCAAAAGTGGCACAAATGTATCAAAAAGCAAATGAATAAACATTTGAGGAGATTTATTATTAGAAATTGTAATAAATTTTGGAAAGATGAATTGATTTTAGTTAAAAGGTATAACTGACAATTTATTGGGCGGGAAGATGCATTATTTTCCAATTGTTATCCATCTACAGTAAAACTGATTTGTGTCCTATTGTATTTTATGGAAAAGGAGAGTGCAACTTTCAGTGATTTAGATTAAATGTATTAATCATAACCAGGCACTGTGAACTATATATCTACTATTAAAGAAGATTTTTGACATTTAATTCTGTAGCAATATTTTGGCTCTGTACCACTCTTCCTAAATCCAATTCCTGCTACAGTTGGCAGATTTCTCCCTTTTAATTTTATGAGGCTTAAAGTAGCATTTAACCACCCATGCGGTAAATAATGCGGGATTAGAAATATTTAGTGTTTTGTTTCCCTTTCAAGAGTGGTAATCCATCAAATCCAAAAATGTTCTCTAAAATTTTTCTATATTTTTGGCACTATCTAATATATGATACCATAAAAACTATAAAATTAAATAAAATGCATTGCATAGCCAGAATAGTTCTGCTTTTCTAAAGAACTGCGTTAACCTAAAACAGCAGGTAAAATTCACTTTGAACCAGAAATATGGAATCTTTATTGAAAAGCAAAACAAAATTAAATTTAAAAAAGAGATTAAAACGTGATGCTTGATTAAAATCTTTTAATTTTATTCCCTCATAGACTCTAAATGAACGTGCAAATAATTTCTAAGCAATGTAACCACTTAATATATATCTCAACCACACAGTTTTGCAAGAGAAAATATTATGTTTTGTAGGAAAACAATTACTGAACACCTAGATGCACTAGGCACTTGGTTAAGTGCTCAATAAATGTAAAAATTCATTTTAATACCTCATATGTGATGCATATTTGCCACAACAAATAAATTTCACTCATAAGTTCTTCATACAAAGGAGGCACAAGGCAAAAATGACCTGATTAACCTACAGAAGCTAATATTTCTAATTATAATTTACAAGAGCTACAAAATTTTATATTTAACATGCAAGCTTAAAAATAGAAACTGTGATTTTAAAAAGTATATTGTTATTAAATCAAAATAACCATCAGAAGCAAATATAACTTTAAACAAAATCAAATTCCTACTTTAAAATTTTAATGCATATGAAATGTTAATTCTGGTTATTAATGAATCCAAATTATTACAATAATCACACTAAAACTCCATGTGATACTGAGATATATCAAAGTAATAAAGTAACCTGTCAAATGAGTAATTATCTATATTTAATCTATATATAAAACAAATGGCCTAGAAATGAGTAAAGTCTGTAATTCACTGAAGACACAGTGATGCCATACATTCATCATTAGAACACCTAATTTCTTCATACAAATTCCTGTCTTCTTCACCATTAACAAAGTTCATGATGATGCCTGTTGTGAAAATAAGCTCATGTCCTCATAGCATCTACATGAAATCAAAGCTTACTTATCAGAAATAAAATAATCTAAAAAGAAAGTATGTGTGGATGTGTGTATATATATATATATATATATATATATATATATATATATATGTGTGTGTGCTGTGTATGTGTGTGTGTGTGTGTGTGCGTGAGACAGAAAGAGAGAGAGAGAATGTACCTTTTCCTTATATAAACTGTCAGCTTTGCCCTTGCTGCCCTTCACAGTGCTACACTGTGCAGTTGGGAGTTATATATTGGGAGGAACAGGGGGAAAGAAAACTCATCCAGTCAGCTAGCGAGCCAGCACCTTTAAAAGGAGCATTCCATTGGAAAGAAAAGGCATTTCAATAACAAGCATATGACTACAATAATTTGGTGAGGAAAGAGGGTAACGTAACTGGAGTTTATGTCCAGTTAATCAATGAGTTAGATTAACTGGTACTTCCTAGAACCAGTCAATTCCAAAAGCTGGACATGTTTCCGTGCTTTGAGAATTTGAGAAGCTATACAAGGAAACAGGATTAGTGAAGGGGAAAAAAAAAGGTGTGATATTAATAAACATGAAAACATCTATTGCAAATTTGTGGTTGAGTTACATGATTTATTTCAATACAATATGCAGTAATTTAAAGGGTAAATTAAAGATTCAACATATTAAAAACTCCTGAGTCTTTCCTCAAAACGAAAATCCATTCAAATTTTGAAATGGCCAACTTTTAAAAGTTGACAAGAACCGAGTTTCATGTCTCAGTTTTTTCAAAACTTAATTAATTTAAAACATTCAAAATAACAAAATCATTGTGGCTCCAGCTGAAAATGGGGACTAGAATATAACTTCTGAAGATTTTAATTTGAAAAGGATTGGGGTTCAGAAGACCTGGCTCTGATCCTTCTAACTAAGTCTTTGAAAATCTCTGTTTATGAACACATAAAAGGGAATTCCAATAATATTTATATCACAGGATGGGTAGAGACTGTAAAGATGTTCTTTACAAAATATTAAGTGCTATTCATATATCTATTGTTGTCATTAAGCTGTTAGGATATGAAGAAAACTGTTCGGTAACAGAATAATTTATCTTCTAGTGAATTTGAGGAAGAAAAGACTGAAATGTCAACAAGGACTTACTAAGTTAAATCCATCCACAGGTACTAAAGGATAAGAAAGAAAAAAGTACATGGGGTGGCAGTGGGAGGAGGAAGAGTTTATAAGAAGAAGGATTGGTGGCGTATGTGCACAATGAAAAACTATTACATCAAAAAATTAAAAAATGGATCTAATTCAATAAATTTAACTTGATCGACCAAACACAGAAAAAGGACATGCTCAATATATTCATTAGATTGACCAAAATATCTGGCTGAGATATATTATTTTAGTGGACCATCAGGCCTATCTAGTTTTTTAAAAATTAAAAAAATTAAGTGGATATATATATACATTTTTTTTTTTTTACCTTTGAAGGGGAGGCTGTCTGTACAGCCTGGTGGTTAAAACTTCGGACTCTGCGTCACTGGGTCAGAGTTAAAATACTGACACTATCAATTATTAGCAATGACTTTTAACATTTAACTCATTAGTTCCTCAGTTTCCCGGTCCATAAAATAGATTTAGCTCATTAGGCTTTTTGTGAATAGTAAATGAATAATGGCTGGGGCAAATACATGCTGAATAAATGTCAGCTATTATAAGTAATAGTAAATGTATCTACCCTTTAATATTAGTTACATAAAATAAAATCTATGAGAAATAAATTATTTAATAATCTACTATAATGAAATGTTAGGTAGCCAAAAGAAAGGAAGAAAATTTTTAAGTACAAGTTACAATCTCTCAGACTTTTGTTAAAGTGTAAAAGCAACAAGCAGAGTAATATAATAGACACTATATTTGTGTAGATGGGTATGGGAGGGTTTGGGTGTAGTGTGGGGAATAACGAACCTGAGATACTAATATTGGTAGGAAAAGTTGCTTTTTAAAGCTGCACTGGCATAAAACTGAGTGGAAAATGCCTTTAAAAATATAGAGTAGGGGCCGGCTGTAGCCCAAATGGTAGGGCGCCGGTCTACCACATAGGAGGCCCCGGGTTCGGTTCCTGGGGCCTCCTCGAGCGGGCAGACCACCTTGAGAAGGCAAGCCACCACGGGCAGGTCAAGCCGCTGTGAGCAGGCAGGCCGCCGCACGGTGAGCTGACTCAGCGGGTCGCCGCAGTGAGGGCAGACAAGCAGACACAGAAGAACGCAAAAATGAACACAGCAAGAACAAGCAGAAAGGGAGGGATATGTAATAAATAAAAAATAGAAATCTTTGAAAATATATATAGGGTAATACCTAGTAAATCAAACATTTAAAATTTTATTAAGCACCTACTATATGCTGAGAGCTGGATTCCCATCTTTAGGGTGCTTTGTGGAATTAGGGATATTAAAGAAATATAAGCAGATGAACAATGGCATAAAATAGTAAGCTACACATGAATAAATGACTGAATGGCACAGACAGTGGTTGCAATACCATTTCAGAGGATGGAGTGCCCTGAGAAGAGAGAAGAGATGGGGAAGGTTTTGAAGAAAAAGTACAGAACATGAACTGTTCCATGAAAGATATCAATCTAACAGGAAGAAAGGTGATGGGCAGAGGGAGACACTGTGGTGAGCACCAGTATAGAATGAATAAATATGACTGAACATGAGAAGGCAAGACATGGAGGGGGCAGGAGTAGGGAACATAAGATCACCCAGATGAAGACAAACGTTGGAGGTTCTATGGTAAGCAGTGATGGCAGAAAGGAGCAAATCTGGATTTGATTAAAAAGGCTGTGAAAGCCATCCTTTTTGGCTAGAAGGTTATATGGGCATAACCATGTTTTAGGAATATTGACTAGGAGTCACACGCAATGTGGACTAAGAGCAGGAAAACAAGAAGAAAGAGAGACAGGGAGGAGATGAATGCACTATCAAAATGTAAGGTTATGAGAAAGTGCACCACGGTGACAGACCAAAGTGGAAAGAAAGGGCTAATACGTCAGATAAAAAAACAAATAAGACTTAGACGTGTCCAGATATGGAACGAATGGAAGAAGACAAATATAACACATAAAACAAATTTAAACTGAAGGAAAAGAAAAGCCACTTAGGATCAATGTTTCCAGGAAAAGCCGAACCTAGTCTATTTCTGCAACTGGCAGAATTCATTATTTATGAATCAAAGATCATTCCAAGATTCATTTAAATGGGAAGAATGAAAATTAAGTCACCAAAACTTCCCTCTATGAAAGCCATTTGATGTAGTTAGGGTTTCTTCTTTATAGGCCATGTTTCATGGCTTATTGTTTAGAGAAACGGACTTTAGAACCAGACAAGCATCAGTTTGAAACATGGCCTAAATAGGTAGCCTTAGGGAAAATCCTTAATGTCTCTGATTTTTTTTTCCTAAACAGGAAAACAGTATCTACTCCATATTGAAGCATATATTAAAAGAGAAAAAAAAATACCACACCTCCTGACCAAATTTTAGGACTCTTTTCTTTCCCTCCCTTACCCATTAAATTGTACAAAGATACTTGAGGATAAAGACATGTCTTATTCAGCCCCTTGCACAATGAGGACATCATAAGCCCTTGTTACATGTTAAATACAACCAAGCCAAAAAAAATCTATGTCTGAAAATACAAGTAAACAAGACATCAAGTTTCTGAGTCAAATGTAACATGTACTTATTTAGCCACCCAATGAATATGTTCCTCCTTTAAAATATTTTTATGAGTCATATAATTAGAAGGATATATGGAAATGAAATTAAATCTAAGTAATAACTGTTTGGCTTTCCAAGAACATTTTCTAGGTTAAATACTTCAAAAATCTAGAGACACCTGAAAGAGCTCACAAAGACCAAGTACATGCTATTAAATGTCATGCAATTTATATTGTAACTCAAAGAGTAAACATTCCTGCAAGTTCAGAATTGTATTGATCTAGTAAACTGTATATAATCAAATAACTGATTTCAAACGAAGTTCTAAGAGGAAGATACTATATAATGACACAAGGCATTTACTTCTTTTGGTGTATGTAAAAATCATCAAACTTCTCCTTTATTCCTTCTTTGAGTACTGGTCAGTGTTTTAGACAATTTTGATTTAATAACAATGAAAAACTAACATTAAAGGTGCTTTAACTTAAAAATCTGTAGGAATGTATCTCTGCCTTCTCAGTATCTCCATGCATGGAGGACAAGCAACAAATACCTAGTTGGTATCTGGTAACTAAAGTAAAGGAAACTCCTTCCATTTATATGACGTCTTTGTGAATTCTCAGTTGTTCAACTTGACCTTCACTTGAAGGATTTGTGGACGGATTCAGTATAGAAAGAGCTTGTTAAATATTTTTTGGAAGTGTTCTACCCATCATTGATTTTGAACTTTCCTGATAATAGATATCTGACATATCTGAAAGCAAATTAGAAAACTGAGTTTTATAGACCATCAGAATAATTCTATCAGCAACATAAAAGACAGAAAACTAGAGTTGAAGCCTCTTAGAAAGTAAAATGTTTGCAGCATTTCTGTTTCCCTGATTTTGATGAAAAGAAGAAAAATAATGGGGACTCTGGCAACGTCACCATTTTAAAGGACAACAAGGAAAAGGTATCTTGAGTCTCCATCCATGCAGTTAAATGGTTACCAAACAGCACTCCTAATTTCTAAAAGAAGTATATTAGAACACATTTCAAAATTCCTTAGGATACAAAAGAGAAGAAAACTTTTTAAATACCCATAATCTAAGGAATATCTTTTAAAACTTCAAATTTGATGTCCTTCCACAGATTCATTAAAAAGTCAATAGATACCAGAGTATTCCATATTGTATGATTCCATTTATGTGAATTGTAAATATAAATCAATTTATAAAGATAAAATGAGATTAGTGGTTATGTAGATCTGAGGAAGGAATGCTATGGGGTGTGGAGTCTTTCTTTTTGGAGTAATGAAATTGTTCCAAAATTTTTGAGATGATGAATGTACAACATTGCGATTATATTAAAAGCCATTGGGGTCGGCTGTATAGCTCAGTGGATAGGGC
>PVKH010026290.1:0-13197 GCA_004027955.1 Chaetophractus vellerosus | reverse complement strand
GAAGCAATATTTTGGCATTGCTTCAAAAAGAACTACAGGCAGAATATTAAAATTGTTTTTGACTTATGTGAAGAAGTGACTAAATGCCACTGACTTTGAACAGGGTGTCTATTTTGTGGATTTCATGAAAATAAGCCTCAATAATTTTCAGAAATCCAGCAATGGAAATCTATGTGCTAAGGAGCCATGGTTCATTTGTGGTAGCAAAACCAGTGAAAGGATTTTAAATCTTCAGATAGTGGTACAATGTAAAGAATTAGAGGCCAATTCTCCAGAAAATGGTTCAAGGATAGAGGCTCAAAGTAATTTTTAAAATATTTCTTTTCAGCACAGTCCTTTTATCTGACCTCATTAAAATGTCTCAGCATTGTTTATTCAACTACCATTTAATCAAAACCCTCTGCTAGATTCTTCCCAAGATTGATTTGTGATCCTTATGAGCAAACATTCACAGAGGGTTATAATGAAAAGAAATGTAGGAGAATTATAGCAGCTTTCTTTCCTTTTTTGAACAGTAAATATTTTATTAACCCATCTCCGTTTCCTAAAATTGGTTTATCTTTGAATCATGCATACCTTTGCTTTCGATAAAAAGCACTGTACATGTCTGAATGTCAAAAAGATTGGGAGGAGATTCAAAAATTTGTATTTCTTAATATTGCTCTTTACTTCTCACATGTAAACTTCTAATCCAGAAAAGACCAAAGTAAGATAATATTTACTAAAAATAAATTTTCTTTCCCATTTGGTGAGAAAATAGTTAATAATTCTGTATCTTGTAGAGAGTGTTTTAATTTGATCTTAGTTACTATAGGTTTTAGACATACATGGAAGGTCAAAAAAAGTTAAACTAGTATGGTACCTTCATTTCACAGATGAGAAAACCGAAGCCCACAGAGGTTAAGACAACAATTAGTTTAAATTTGTTTATAACTATTTTAGTGTAACTTCATTTTTCCTTCCAATGTCATCCCCTAGTTATTCATTGTCTCGATTTTAGGAAAAATATTTATAGCAGGAACTATCATGACCATACTTAGAGATCCAGCCCAATTATTTGAAGAACTACAAACAGAATTACATTTACTTCATGTTTATTGTTATTGTTTAAATTCAGGAATTAATGGGGCATGAACAAGGTAGGAAAGTTCAAGAGCTGATTTATGCTTGAGTCTTTTGGTTGGATATATTAAAAGAAAGAACTGTGTTGAGAACTCTACTTCTTCGGGATGAGGCAGATTTCATTTTCCAATGATGGACCCAATAATATCTCCCAGTCCACGTGCTCCTCTAGAACCTTGACACTCCCCCATCAGGAGGTGAAACTAATTCCCCTTCCCTTGAATCTGGATGGACTTTTGTGACTTTTTCAAACTATACAATGTGGCAGAAATGATGCTGGATGACTTGTGTGGCTAATTGGTAAAAGACCATGCTGATTCTGCCTTCCTCACTGAATGCTTGCTATTGAAGTCTCCATTCGTCATGTTAGTGGCCAATCTTCCCTGAGGCCACCATGTATAAGGAAGTCAAAACTAGCCCACATGGAGAGACCACACAGAAAGACTCTGAGCCTACATCCCTGACCTCTCTTCTTACTCTTCCAAATACAGCCATTGTTTGACTATAATGGTAGAAGGGATCCCAAGCCAGAGCCAACCATTTGAGTGTTTCCCAAATCCCTGAGCCGTGGAAACTGTAAGATATAATGAAATGATTGTTCACAGCGATGGTAACTGAAACAGACGTTATTTCCCACAATCCCCTTCCCTTCATGGTCTCAAGTTAATGTCAGTCACAGATTTGAAAGGTGGATGGGAAGCAACACCACATTTTTAAATTCTCTGATGGTTGATGTAAGACATTAGGCACTGGGGTACTTCGCGCAAGTTGTTGCTGATCTGATGACTCACCTTGTCATATGTAGCAGCACCTGGAACTCCAGTCACTGCAGCTCTCACTGAATAGCCCCTTCAGAGTCTCTAAGACCTCAACCAAATGTGCTTACGACTCCGTGGCAAAAGGAGCAACACTCGCTCCTCCTGCTTGTCACCCACAGAACCCAGGTTGTAGGGGCTGTAAAAGGATATAGATTCCAGTTTGTTCTCATGCGTCTTGTTTGCTGTGCGCATTCCAGTTCATCACTGTGGGTTTCATTTTATCTTTGCTCTTGTCCACAGTCATCTTTCCTTCCCAGCTGCTGTTTGGTTGACCTATACCAACTGTAGATTAAACTCCAGATGCATAGACTCCTCCAGTAGCTTCCACAAGAGCTTAAGGTCGAATCCCCACAATAAATCCTTATGCTATATCACTTACAGTGGTTCTGCTTCTCTGATCAAATCCTGACTGACATAGAGTTGCTCATTCGGACACAAGAGTGCTTAATGTGTTGGGTTCATTTCTATGGAGATTAGTCTGTGAGGTGTTATGGCTTAAGCTGTGTGATTTAGTCTTGGTTCTTAGAGCTACTCTATATTTTCCTAGAAAAAGCATTTGCTTTAGGTATCTATATAGCTCCCAGACACTTCAATAATGTGAAAGCCTACAATTAGAATCAGTGGTTCTGGAAATGCACATACAGAAACCTGTGCGAATTCTGTTAGTACCTAAACAGCAGAATCCAACTTGAGTAAGATAGGCTCTTGGCAAGAATATGTGCTCATAATTTTATAAATAAGAAACTGAAGACACTTAAGTTCAGCTTTCTTTTCTCCAGAACTTTTCAAGTGATTCATGTTATTTATCTATCTTACCATCCTCCATCAATCCATCCATCTGACCTTTATTTATAGCTATTATTTTGTTTAAGGCAACCAGTACCACTGCTCAGGTATGAAATATTGGAAAAGACATATAAAGATAAATAGAAGTAGTATAACATATTCGTAAATAAATTGATTTTATAAAATTGTATAGGTAAATACTGATTCAAAAGTTGTTAAATATATGCATAGTAATAAATACCTGCATTATAAATCTCTGGTTTATGCTTAATAAGGAAGAGATAGGGGTTGAGAAATTGTCCATATGGTTTTCAGATATTTGTCATGCACTACGGAATCTCCAGAATATTTTTACCACATTCTCAGGGTAGTGAAAGCAGCATTGGATATATTATTTTGAAACCTGGATTATTGCCTGAGCTATTCTTTGTGGAAGCTGTTTTCTGGGGAAATCTCCTATCTCTTTGGCTAGGTGTATGGTCATGGAGATGATCAGAGAGCCCATTAAATAGTACTTCTCATCCCCACCTTATTTTTCAGCCAACCATGAAATATGATAAAGGCAGGAGACAGATGGAGGCCAGTCTTTATTACCAATGTTGGCTAATTTGGAAGACACAGCTTAATATGAGAGTTCAATCAGCCTATGAAGCCAATGTCAGCAGCAGGAAGATTTACCGACTAAGTCATGGGCAATTCTAAACAGCAGGCTCCATACATATGAGGAATACGGGACAAAAGGAAGCAATGGAAAACTCCTACTTCCATGGGTTGGTCTATTTCAAGAAGCATGGCTATTCAGATGATGCACTCTAACTACTTTGGGGTGGAACAAGGAAAGAAGTGGAAAGGGGTTGACACTCAGCTCTCTTCACACACACACACACACACACACAATGAACACTAGAATGGGAAATAAGTGTTCTCCCTTAGTAGTGTGAGTTAACAGTAATTTTTTTTCTTTGTTAAGGATGGGACCTGATGTATATTTTGACAACTCTCTTTCACTGAATCCTTTCCTTTACCCTGTAAATCTTGTAACATACTTCCCATATTAAAACCTCAGTAGTAGCAGAAACTGAATAACAACATCCTAAATGCTGTTTCCTCTTTTGGCATTTGTTTCCCTACATTTGTTCCTTTATTTCAAAGTAACCTGTAACTTATAGGTAACAATGACTCACAAAAATGCTGCCTTAATTCCCCATCTCCCATTTGCTCATCAGTCTATTGAGAGAAGCCCTTAGTCCAAACATCAGCTGAAACGATTCTTAATGAAGTCACCTTGAATACACAATTGGCAAATATGTTTTCTTCTCAGTCGTTATCTTACTTGTCCACTTTGCAGCACTTGGGCAGTTCCCCTCCTCTTGGAACTCTCTCTTCCACCGGCTTTCATTGCCCACATCTCTCCTAGTTCTTCTCTGACTGTCCTGGTTACTTCTTTTTCTCAGTGTCATTTCCTGAGGATTCTGTGGACGGGGACTCTCCCTCATTTACCTCTGAAGTTCCAGTGCCTTGTGTGGTGCTGGTTCCTGGTGGATGTGATCACTTCTGCAAGAGCCATTCCTCTGCCCCGTGCCATGTTGACGCTGCCCTTAATTCCCACCCCCCAGGCTTTCACTCACCCCCATGCTAAAGAAAGATGACTTCATTTTCAGTCCCGGGGATGGATAATGATTTGTTTAAAACAACCATTTCTCTTTCCACTGATTGGTTGAAACATGGAGTTATGATTCAATAATGGGCAATAGTGGGAAAGTTTCTAGGGAACTTCAGGGATAGATTTTCCTAATCCTCAAAAAGAGGGAGGAGACAACATTTTCTTTAAGATTGCTAATGACTGGAGCTGCAATAGCCATCTTGTAACCACGACTTGAAAATCTAGGTAAAAGAGCCTGATGCTTTGTTGGCATCTTTGATCCAAGTAGTGTTTTAGGAAAGCAAATTGGTCTGTGATGTGCGGTCCATTTGGATTGGAGTTGTTGAAACTGAGGGCACACAGACCAGTTAGGTGGCTATTATAATAATCCTAGTGAAATGGCTTGATCTGCACCAGTGAAAAGAAGGGACATGGTCAAGAGACATTACCAATGTGCATAAATAGTTGGAATTAGTCATTTTTGAAGCAATTTTTAAACTCGGAGCCAGCTATGCTAATAACTATTTTATTGAAACAAAGGATTTGTGAGTTGAACTTTTCCTTCTTCCCAGTGGTACAATTCTAGATATTACCTGATAGTCTAAAAATAGGCAATTAAACCAATGTTCCCCAAACTGTGATTGATGGAATGCTAATTCTGTGAGTTGTTAATAGATCTCATACAAATCAAAGGTGAGGAAAAGGGTGAGTTTGGGCCAAGTGAATTGAATGATTTGGGTTAAAGTTCATAGTTCAAGACTTTTTGGAGCCTTTAACATTCTAGTATAGAATGGGAATCTCTAAATTAAGGATGTACTAAGCAGTATTTACAAAACTTACTAGTCCATCCACTGCAAACTTTTATCAAAGAGCATCTTACAGGATTGTATTTTGTGTAATACACTTTGGGACATGCTGCTTTAAAAAATGATTTCACTCTAGGCTTCATTTCTTTTTCCTCTGGTGCATCATACCCCAGCTATTCAGCCTCCTCAGTGTAAAGGGCCCATTACAGATGGGATCGCCAATTCCCTGGTGGCCCATGAGCTTTTGTGCAGTGATATTGACATCCCCATTTAAAACACTGAGGCAGGAAGAGATGAGGCATGCTACTGTGTGAATAGAGCTATTCCCAGGGGACAGGAAGGAGGAAAGAAAATCTATGAGCTTGCCTCAGATTGGTAATGAGTCAAATGTTCAGCCAGACTTATTGGGCACTGAGAACCCATGCTTGCCACTGCATCTGATGTTTTCAGGCCAAATAAAAGACATTTTCTAAAGGAACCTCTGAGGAGGGGATTCTTGGGTGAGAAAATGCTAGTGCTCCTGCCCCAGGGAGAGAGTTTTTCTGGACTCATCTCCCAACTCAAGTGCTGTTTTTTATTACAAATCCTCAGGAAGTGGTGAGGTCTACATTCTGCCTGTGTTCCTTGTTTTGCTCCCAGGGGCCTCCTGTGCTTGTACAACAGGTAAGTGTGGTTTAGAAGTTTAATACATGCCCATTTACCAGGGTTCAAATCCTGGCTCTGGTACTATGTGGATTCTGACCCGGGGAAGGTCGCTTAAGTTCTATGGGTCTCCATTTTCTCACCTATATAATGCGGAGGTTAATAATACCTCCCTTACCACACACTTGTGAGACTTAAATAAACCCAGTGTTGAGCATAGTATACTTAATAAATGTTGTTATAATTACTAAATTCCTTTTGAAACAATACCATTGTTTTAAGAGGAAGCATTTTCTATGAAGAAGCAATAGCATATGCAAATCTACAGAGATGGAGTGAACTGCAGACAGAGTCTAGCTGTAATTTAGGGTACAGAGAGGAGAGAAGTGTAAGCCACATCATGGCACTTGGGCCCTACATTTGTGAAGAAGCATCATTGGAGATTTTGAGCTGGGAAGGGCCATGGTTAGGAAGATCATTTTGACAGTAGCATGGAATGGTATATAAGTATCAAAATTTAGAAGATGGCCTTTACCTTCATGTAGTTTGCCATCTAATTTAAAGATAAATTAATGTGTTGATCCAACAGGAATTTACTACTAAATATCATGGTTAATAAATGATCAATTGCATGTGCTTCATATTGACAATGAATTTAAGCAGCATCGATAGACTGGTGAATTCTGCCTCAGGTTTAGAAAATTAAATATACTTTTAAATATTCCTTGAATAAAACAACATGCCTTTAATTTGTACAGCTCAGAAAAACAATCGTCTCTCTCTCTTAGCCCTATAGTAATGGTCTTTGAGTGATACTACACAAACTACCAACCATCTCAGAGTTTCCTGATCCCTGACAGGCAAAGGAACATATTTTAGCCTAAGAATGCTTTACATGTGAAAATCCTGTTGGTAGAAAATGAATTTCTGAATGCAGACACTGCACATCAGATTTCTTATCTTGCCTGTTCTTGCACTCTCATCATCTGTTGCCACTCTTCTTCAACTAATATCCTTCTCTGATTCCCTATGAAAATACCATTCTCCTGGTGTCCCCAAAAGAGGCAAGTGCTCAGGCCTTTCCCCTATTTGGGAGCCCCGTCCAGCCCTTCTCCATCTGTCCAGGTTATGTTCTTTCTTCAGGGCCCTTGTAAGACCCATCTTCCACATGACAATGTTTCTGAACATCCCAGTCTTCTGTCATCGCAACTATCCGGAAATGTCTTTTGAAGGGATTACTCAGTTGGAATTTAATCTGAGCTGCATCACAAAGATGTTTCTCTCTTTATGTACAATTCTTTGTGAAAGTTTGAGCAGGGTGTGTTGAAGGTGTGATGAAGGTGTGATGAAGCCTTCAAGGAATGGCTTGGAACATTGGTGAAAGAGAGGTGGTCAGGAATGGGTGGGACTCTGGGTGGGAACAGGGTAAGCAAACTGTTCTGGCTTCAGGACTGACCTTCAAGGCAGATGGTATCCAGTCCAATGTGCTCAAAAGGACCATGGCAGCCGGGAAAATTGTTAAAAGTCAGGTACATGCCAAACTTGGGGTTTCTGGAAGTTTCCTTAAGCTCTCTGTGTCTCAGTTTTCTCAGCTGTAAAGTAAGGCAAAAACAAAACAAAGAAATAAACAAACAAATAACACAAAGCAAATAATAAAAAAGCACATCTCATAGGGTTATTGTGTAAATTAAATCAATAATATGTACAACACCCTTAACATGGCGATTGACACATAGTGCCAAATAAGTGATGGTTATTATTATTATTATTATTATAGTTGGTAAATGAGCGGTTACAATAAAGTGCTCCTAGAACTTAGAAATAAATTACCCTCTGTGAGAGAATCTAGGAAAATTCGACTCATAAAAAAATGAGATTAACCATCTGTAGAATTAAGCTCCCCTAAAACAGTCGACAAGTCTGTGTGGCTATGGAGATTTGGGAAACACCCAAGTCCAATCAAGCAGGCGGAGGTATAACATTACAAAGACCCAGCTGGAATGTGATTGATGAAAAAGAAACTTGGAGTCCAATCAATTATATTAGCATAACTGAAATAAAAAGAATGTCTCAAGAGAACTGATAGACTCTAGAATAAGGAAGGGTCAGAGATCAAGATATTGCTATTTTTTATTCAGTACTGTGGGAGAGAAAAAATGAATAGAAACAATGGAATAGAGGAAAGACAGAGAAAGAAGAGGAGTTGAATCCAGAGCACCTGAATATTCAGGAAACTACCTCGAGGGGTACAGCTAAGATTGTCCCATTGTCTTTCCTTCAGAGACCATCCAATATTATTTGCTTCTTCCAAGCAATTTTTTTAAATCCCAATTTTAACTTCAAAGGCTAAGGAGTATTTCTAACAGTTCTTCTCATCGTTATAAGGGGACTCAGTAGCCAGACTAATATAAGACCTCACTTGCTGGATGGGTGAATTACCCCAGTAAGGCCTGCCCTGGCCAACAGTGACCCTGGAGTTAGACAGACTAAGCCTGCAGAGGAGCTCATAACTACAGTTGATCACAGCTGGTCAACCTTGATTAGATTTGAGTCTAATTCAAGGAACATCTATTCCCAGCACATTCTGTACAGAACACTGGGATGTTTGGGAAATGAATAGGATGTTGCATTAGCTTTCTAGGAGCTTTCAGTTCAGAGACTCTATAAACCTTACCTCCACATCCTCAAGTACTTGATGTCAGATATAATCAAGGTGCTGCATTATCATGTAGAAAGCAAGCACTAATTCCATTGAGGGGAGTGTCCTTGAGAGATGGACATCCTGGAGGAAACGGTGTTGGACTGGCACTTAAACAGTAGTCGGTACTTCAAACGAAGGTATAGGGTGTTGATGGCATTACAGATCAAAGTAACAGCATGAAAAATGGGGATTATTTTCAAGGGAGTGTGGGGGTAACCTGGAGATCAACTAGCTATAGGGGTGACAGAAAAAGAGGACTTAACAAGGCACCTTTGATTTTGAACCTCTTGATATCTCTAGCAACTGATACAATGGGCTATATGCAACAGGTACTCAATAAAAGCTTCTGACTGATTTTCTTAATTTGCATGCTTGAGGGACATACCTCCACCATCAGGGAGTAATTGGTCTATTTGGTTGATGTGTTGTTAAATAAACAAGAGATTCCCAAATAAGTTACTGATACACAACCCGTGCCTGGTATTACTTAAAATGAGGGAACAGGAAGTGGATCAACTTTTGGAGACACTTGAGGAAAATTAGCAATTGCTTGTTTTGCTGTTATAAAAATTAAACTCAGAGAGGGTACATAAGTTATCTAGGTCACACAGCTTGTATATGGAATAGATGGACTCCAGGCCAAATCTCTGAGATTCCAGAGCCTTGCTCTTAACCACGCTGAGGGAATCCCAGGTTGTCTCACCGTTCTGTTCTATGGGGCCAGCTGGAAATCAAGACAGAAGTAGGAAGGGAGAGGCATTGCTTCTTTCTCAAGTGATGGCATAAAATAATGTTCAAGAGCTTGTGCTCTGCACTCAGACCATATGGGTTCAATTACCAGCTCTACCACTTCACTAACTTTGCAAACTTAGGTAAATTTCTTAAGCTTCATGCCTCAGTCCAAGAGTATTGCATCTTTTCTTTTACTCTAATACAACTTGGATTTTGGTGGGGAGAGCTGATTTCAACCAGGTATATTCACGAGCAAGTTTTCACATGGATTCAACAAATAGGCTTTCTGTACAGACACAAAGAAAACTAGGGTAAGGAAGCTAGAGGAAAAACTAAACTTGAGATTGGTCAAATAATTGGGTTACTTGGAAAACAGCAGGAGCCTATTTGTGGAACAAGTTCCATCATCTATTTTTAAAATCAGTATTTTTCTCAAATCCAAGCATTTCCCTTTGTGAAAATTTATACTGGCAGGTCTGTGTTGGAAACACTTCTTGACAGCAGAGAGATTCTGGCATGGGTTAACAAGCAAGAATTTTATAATTAAAGGAAACATTTGAAGAATTTCCTGTCCTGGAGAATTTGAAGATTAGGATAGCTTCTCTCCAGAAAGATTTAAAGATACTGTTTCTGTAAACAGGAGGAGGAACAAGTTTACCACTGAAACTACAATTGGTTGATTCTCGAATATGCATTGGCCATTTGCAATGTGCCAATGCAAGGCCAGTAGGTACAGCGCTAGTGGGAAAATTCCTACTCTAAGCAGGTTTCCAGTTCCTTTGGGCAGACAAAGCATGCCCTGAGAGACAATGGAACTAGTACATGGCCATGAATTGTCCATTCCTCTATCAGTAAGGGTCCACTCAGGGAAATAAAAACCACACCAGTTATTTTAACATTCAGAATTTAATATAAGGACTTGGTGAGACAAGTATTGGGAGAATGAAAAGACAAAGGAGGTCACTAACTGTAGGAAGCAAATATCTTCCCCTAGGCTGGGGAAACAAAGGGAAGAGCCAAGGGTTACTGGGACCTAGAGGAATAGAGGAAGGACCTTGTGGAGGGACGGCTGCCTGGCCAGTGCCGACGCCCAGGCCTCAGGGAAGAGGACCTGAGGAAGCTGATTTGGGGAGTGTGAAGATGTGTATGGGGAGGAGCAGGAGGGACAAGACGAGGACTCAGCTGCTTCTGCAAGGGTGGAGGGCCATTGCTGGAGTGAGGGTGATAGCAACAGGAAGCAAGGTGGAAAAGCTCAGCATCACTCAGGGCCGTCATGGATACTCAGGGTCTAGTCAGGTGGAGACTGGATTCATGGCTCACACCGTCAGGTGGGGGCAGCCTTGTAGGTTGAGATGGTCAGTCCATTTTAGAACAGGCTATCTAAAAAGAAGGGGAGCAATACGGGAAGGTGATGTTCCTAGTGGATAGAACTGCCTGAGAAGAAGCATAAAGTAAGAATTTCTAAAACTATTATGCAGTCCGGAGGATAGAGGGGTTTTATTTAGATCATAGAAGCCAAGGAGAAGTAAGCAATTCCTGAGCAAGGTATTGGTGCTGGAAAGTTTCTTAGAAGCCATTTATCCTGACTTCTCATCTTCAGACACGAGGAGACTGGGGCCTAAAGAAGCAAAGCCCCTGAGACCCACTCGCTCAGTCGTTTTGGGTCGTTTAGGTGGTTTAGTGACCACACTCTTGTTCTCCTTGCCCTCATCCCACTGTTACATCACTGAACCCTTAGAGCCCATTCTGGGAATGTGCAGTTCCTAACGAATAAGCTGGGAATCAGCAATGAGGAAATACAAAAGCCTTTTGAGCAGGAAAGAGGAATAGTGTATGTGATGCTTTGGGGAAAAGTCACTCTGACGATCATAAAGATGGAGATGAAGGCCCGTTGGTCAGCCTTGGAAGTGATCAGCATGCAAAGGGCTAGGGCCTGTGGACCCACTGCCCTTCTCCTTATCTACCCAGGCCTGCAACAGAGGGGCGAAGCCAGCTACAGGCAAACAGGTGTTTTAAGCCCCAATGTAAATTCCAGCTCGTTGCCTTCCATGTCATGGTGCTACTCCAAGCCACACTTCATTCTTCTCCTGTCACTATGATATGAGAAAGTATGGGCAAGTCTGAGACATCTTAAGAAGCTTAAACTCAAGGCTGTATCTATTTACCTGTTCAGAAACAGGAGAACGCAACTGCATTTAATATACACGTACACATATGTACACACAAACACATGTATATATGCACACATACGTATCCATGTGAAAATATATATCATCATTAGGTATATCTGACTATCTGGACTGTAACCCCTAAGTGGATTGTAAACTGTTCAGGTCAGAAAAGATGGTTTCTATTTAAGAATGAAATGGGTTATTATTGATAATTTTGCCAGGATTATGGGTGTCAATGGGAACTAACCCAGACAACCAGGACATATGATCATCCTGTTTCTAATTAGAATTTTTTTTCTTTTTTTCTCACTGACACCTAATTTTCATGCCAAGCACTATGGAGACTTGAAAAATGCTAACTGACTTTGCAATATTGGCCCCTCTCACATCATTTTTTAGGCAATTAAGAAGCAGCACATTATAATAGAAAAATTGTGGACTTTGGAATCCTCCAGACCTATATTCCAATCCCAACTTTGCCAAAAGCTGCTGTGACTTCAGCCAAGCTGTTTAATCCTGGGTATTACATTTGGTCTATGTAAAATAAAGATGGTGACACCTGCTTCTGTGGAGGGGGGGATAAGGAGATGATGCATGGAGAAGATCCTATACATAGTAGGCTTTTTAAAAATGTGAATCCCTTCTTCCATTAAAAGCACTGACGCAAACAGGGCTTCTTCCAGATTATTGGAAAACATCTATCTATGCTTCCCGCCAGCCAGCCAGCCATTTTTCTCTATGAAACTCCAGTACTAGCAGATCAAACCCTCCAGGTGACAAAATCACACTGAGTGGGCTCCAGCATCACCCTTTTTCCTGAAACATTTTTATACACATGAAATCTGACTACACTAAACATCAAAGGCAGTGGGCTGGTGTTGACATTGCCCAATAGGATAATTACAGTGTATTTATATTATGTTGTACTTATTATGCACAAATACAATGAAGTTTATATAATTAAATCCATCATTAACTACAGTTAATGTATTCCACCTAACTTCTGCAATTCATCTTCCTATAGTTCCTTAGAGAAAAATCTACCATATCATGCACTCTGGGATGAAGGTCAAGTCCTTATTCTCCTTTTCTTGCCTTGTTTTCTTTACAATGTTTAATAAGTTCATACCATTTTACAGTTTGCACAGGATTTTTTTCATACTCCAATTTATTTTATTTCACAACAAATGCATAGGTGGATTTTTCATGTATAGTTTGTAGACTTTGGGCCAGGCTTCAGAGAGGTTAAGTAACTTGCTCAAGGATGCCCAGGTAGTAAGTGACAAAGTGGATTAGCCTAGGAATTCAGACCCAGCTTTATTTTGAGATGCAATCATCCTTAGGTAACTCATCACTTTACTTTCCTGAAGAGTCACCTCTATTCAAAAAACACTTCACTCAGGCTTCTCCACCTTGAGTCTGATTCCCTGTAAATTTGATAACATACTTCATGGTCCAATTAAGACCTTCAGACATCCAAAGTGTCAAAGCAGAGTGTTCACTAACCCCCTATCTGTAATCAAAACTATCTAAACAAAAAACTTGCATGTGGATGCTAAAATTAAGGTAGCCTATTTCGAAGTTTTCTCTTATTGCCAGATTCTGGATAAGTTCATTGAAGCCGAACCTGGCTACTTTGTTTTACTTTTGTTATTTATTAATTTGTGCAGAGCTCTCTCTGTTGGTGCTCTTGGAAATCCACAGCTGACATTCTTTCCAGGACTCATGAAATGAGAGTTGAGCGTAACCTTGGATTGCCTCCTGAGCGCTCACCTTC
>PVKH010026289.1:0-13242 GCA_004027955.1 Chaetophractus vellerosus | reverse complement strand
TGTAAAACTGTATTGAATTCATCCAGTCATTCATTTAGCAGACATTTATTGAGAGCTTTCTATGTGTCTGGTACTGTGCTGTGCTCTGTAAACACAAAATTAGCAAAACCAGTGTAACACTGTCAAAAATATTACATTCTACTGAGAGTGAAGTATGAAGATATTAACCAAACAATCTTACAAATATTTAACATATAAGATTGTAGGTAATTGGAGTTAATTTTGTATAAATAAAGTGTTATACAATTTGGGTGGCAGATACAGCTATTGACTAACTTTAGACGTAAGTGAAGTGAGGGCACTTCAAACTATGAAGAGCAATCACTTAGAAAACAGAAATGTAGTGCTCAAGCCTAAGATTAGAAAAAGGAATTGATTTAAAAAAAAATACTCAATTCATAAGAAGGCCGCAGGAACTTTTGTAAAAAAAAAAAAAGTCATAAACTAAACAAATTGAAGAAAATAAAAGATCGAAGCGATCTTAAATATGGCAGTAATTATCAGGTGAGTTTGAAGAACATATACAAAATTTAATTCAATGATCTGTTGTTTACAACAGATGCATAGGAAAACAAAATGTTGAAACTGAAATAATAGAAAAAGTACACCAGTTCAATACCAAATAAAATAAAGACAGGGTAACAAAATTAAAAGTAGAAGGACTAATCTTTAAGGAAAAAGGCATTAAAAAATATAAGGGGATTTACTACATAGTGATAAAAGTTTGAATTCTGTAGAAAGATGTAATAATTTTAAACTTCTATGCACAGCTTCAAAATATACCAAGCAAGAAATGGATAGCTTTTCAAGTAGAATTTTACAAATTCACTATCATAGTGACACATCTGACTCAGCAAGCAGATCCAAAATCACTAAATATGTAGATTTGAACAATCCCATTTAACAGGCTATTACCAGTAGGCATATGTAAAATCCTTCAGTCAATAATAGAGCATATTCATTCTTTTCAAGCAAACGTGGAATGTTTATTTGAAACACACACTAAGTTATAAAGCAAACCATGGCAAAAAAAAAAAAAAGAAAGAATTGATATCATAACAGACACCATGGTTTGACCATAATGAAATTAATTTGGAAATCATTCAAAAAGGGTAAAATTTGTTTGGAAATTCAACATGACATTTAAGTATGATGCATGAGTAAATTAAAAATAATATATTTTTTAAAAATTCAAAATTCTATGACAATGATATTTAATATTTCACCATTTGAGGAGTAAATGCAAGGAATATAAACAGCATAGAATGCTTGTATTGGAAAAGAAATTTAAAAGGGTGATAATTAACAAGTACACAAGATAAAATTAAAGGAACAAATAAGTAAATTCAAGAAGAAAGAAGCAAACTATGAAACTGAGGGCTTAATTTTATGGATGATGATATTAACATTACTATCTCATAGGATACTTTTGAAAACTAATTGAATTTATTTTAATATTTAGAACAGTGGTTGGCACTGAAAATTCTCAATAAATATTTAATATTAAATTAAATTAAAAGCATATATGTAAAAACTTAAAATAATTATTTTATGCAGAACTTTTTTGAATTATTTTTGCTCTTTATTTTGTGGCAGACACAAATTGGAAACTATTTGAAAATGTGCCCTGGTATCAAATACAGGTTAAACAATAAATGTAGCAAAATATGGAATAAGTTTGTGATAAATAAGTATGAAGTGAGAAATTTTAAAGTGGGAGAGACTAACTGAACACCCAGTAAACCAAGATGTGTCTTGGAAATTTCACATATATGTTCTCTTACAGATTTGTTAAAATAAACCTATAATGTATGCAATATTACCCCATTTTGGAGAAGCAGAAAGTGATATTGACACAGTTTAATTCCCTTAAGTCTGAGGATCAAAAGTACATATGTTAACTCCAAGCTCCCTAGTCCTACTGGAACCTCATAGAACATGTAAAAAAAATAGTGTGATTTTAAATTTGAATCTGAAATACCAATAAGAAATTAAGATACATTTTCTCTTTAGAAAAGCCCACTGTACACAGCTCATTCCACTGAAAAGACCTAAAACTAATGGCATCTCAAAAACAATGAAAGTCACTAGTACTAAAAAGAAGCAGGGGTATTTGGAGAAATGGCTTATTACAAGCCTGGGTAGTAAATACAAAATATGAGCTTGGTTGATATGGGATGGCAAGAAAGCTATGATAACCTAGTGGTTTACTCACAGAGGGACATAGGAGCTCCCACTGGCCAAAGATGGGGAAATTTGAGCATCAAAAAAAGTAATGGCTGCAACTGATAGAAATATATTGAATATATATGTATGCATATATATATATATAGATGTGTGTTTTTCATGAGTTCATAATTATCAAAAGAGAGAGCGTGCGCTAGAGATATCAAGTGTGAGACAGAGAGAGAGAGCTAGAGAAAAAGAGCAAGATATATAGACAAAAGACACCATGGACTCTATAGCATATTACCTGGGTACCAAAACATTACTCCAAAATTTGAAATTTAAAGAAGGAGAATTAAGCATTAATCCTGTCTTTCTGGTATGAAAAACACCTTAGAGTAACAAAATAACCCTATTGGAGGATAAAAAGTTTTTTGATATGGAATAATGCAGAAGAATGACAGAATTTAAGTATTAACTATTTTAAATTCCTAATGAAGTAATTCATTGAGATAATGATAATCAAGATATTTTAACTGATGTTGAGAAATTTGTAATGAAGGACTCACACTGTCACCAGCTAGAATCAATGATCATTCTTGGTAGCATTATGTCACCCTATGATGATGAAATAAGAAATACATTAAGAGTTACAATTTAAGAAAAAAAAAAGCTTTTGATAAAATGTCCAAACTATAGGAATTTCAGGAAAGAGAGGGGCACGTTAAACACCACGACAAAGAAACATTGGGTAACTACAATGTGTAGGAACTTTTATCAAACAATTGAGCTTCTTTAACAAGTTAATAATGAAGAAAAACCCTGTGACTTGCTTATATAGATAAAGCCAGAAGTAAAGCAGATAAACATCAAACTAAAGGTATTCTCTGAAAGGAACTGAAAAACATACCAAAGTAAAGACATTTTTTCTAAAGTATCAGAGAAAGCTGCTGACTTATGTATTTACTATCTATTAAAAAACCCTTTTGATAGGACATTCCTTTTTAACTTTATATTTTAGAATATGTTCTAACTTAGAGGATAATTGCAAAAATAATGCAAATCCCACACAGACAACTCCAATATACCCCAAGCCCCACTTAGATACCCAGAATCACCAATTTTAACTTTTTGCAACATTTGCTGTATCATTCTGTCTGTCTGTCTAACTATCTATCATCTATCTATTCATTTTTGAACAGTTGAATGTAGGTAGTATACATCACATTCCTTGAACACTTAATACTGTTATGTACACTTCCTAAGAAAAATTATATTAACACATGTAACCACTTTAAGTGTAGTTATCAAGTTCAAGCAATTTAGCCTTGATATATTAATTTATAGTCTACATTCCAATTTTTACATATGTCCCAAGAATCTCTCTTTGAGCCACTTCTCCATTGCTAGATCCCAGCCAGGATCATGTGTTACAGTTAATTGTCATTGTCTTTTAATTTGCTCTGTTTTTGTAATTGTGGGAACATATATACAATGTAAATTTCCCATCTCAACTACTTCTAAGCATATTATTCAATGGGCTTAATCACATTCACAATATTGCTGTACTCTCACCACCTTCCATTACTAAAACTATCCTCATCTCCCCAAACAGAAACCCTACATCCATTATGGATTTACTGCCCATCTCCACTTCCCTGCCACCTCTGGCAACCTGTATTCTAATTTCTATCTCCATAAGCTTGCATATTTTCTTTGTAGTTACAATGGAGCTTAAATTTTACATCCTAAGTCTGTAATATTCTTGTTTGCTTTGATACAAACCTAAAATCCATAGTATACACAAACTGTGTTCCTATAACACTCCACCTCCCCACTTTCATGTATTTCTTGTCACAAATTATACATTGAGTCCAAAACTACTGATTCATCATTACATTTTATGCATTTGCTATTTAGATCAGTAGGCAGTAAAAAGTATAGTTAAAAACCAAAAATACAATAGTCCTGGTATTTATTTACCCATGTCATTACTCTCCTGAGGTCTTTATTTCTTCATGTGGTCGTCAGGCTGTTTTCAACCTGCAGAACTCTCTTTAACATCTCTTATATGGCCAGTCTACTGGTGACTAACTCCTTCAGCTTTTGTTTATCCTGGAATGTCTTATTCTGTCCCTCATTTTAGAAGGGCAATTTGCAAAAAATAGAATTCTTGAGTGTCATTTTTTTTCCTTTCAATCCTTTTAAATGTGTCATCCACCGCCTTCTTGCCTACATGGTTTCTGATAAGAAATTGGTGCTTAAGCTTATTGAGTAACCCATATACATGACAAATGCTTCTTTCTTGTGGATTTTGGTTCATTCTGTTAAGAGTTCATTGTGCATCTTAGATGTATATATTCATCTCTTTTATTAAATTTGGGTGTTTACAGCTGCTATTTTCTTGAATATTCTATCTCTACCTCTTTCTCTCTTTCTTCTCCTCTTGAAACTCTCACAATTCATTTATTGGTACCCTTGGAGGTAAGTGTCCCTCAGTTTCCTCAGGATCTGTTCAGTTTTCTAGATTTTTTCTTCTTTCTACTGCTCAGTCTGAATGATTTCAATTGTCTTATCTTCAAGTTCACTGATTCTTTCTTCTCCCCACCCCACTCTTCTGTTGAACATCTCTTAGCAACTTTTTAAAAAAATTCTTTTACTGTGGTTTTCAGCTCTGTTTTGTACTTTTCATAATTTCCCTTTCTATATTGATAATCTCTTTGCGTTCATTTATCACTTTTCTGATTTTTCATAGTTCTTTGCCCATTTTTTACTTTAGATTTTTTTTTTTTTGGATATCAAGAACTTTTTTGAAAGTTTTTATGTGTTCCAGGTCTAGACCTCCTCATGAAATATATATGTGTTTATACACAGATGCACACATATAAACGTATTCCTATGTTACATGCTTTTAAATGTTGCTGGAATATTTCTTAAATTGAATCCACTAAAGCAAAGAGTCAGAATATAGGACAGTTTGGAAAATATCTGCACATGTGTCACTAAGCTGGTCATTGAAATGGAAAATTCTCTTTCTAGCAGATGAGCAGCCTGGATGTTGTTCAGTTTGTCATAGGGGATGAAGACTTTTCTAGAATACAGTTTTAATTTTTCATAGCAAGAGCAAAGATGGATTTAATATTTCACAACAGCACAAGGTACTATATATATGAACTAAAAATTGAAAGAATTCTCTTGAAAGTACTAACAGGATTGTTTCTGCCCAAACCCCTGATAATATTTAAGTATGGTGTAAATATTGTGAATATAATATTTGCCAAAGTTTCTAGTAAAAATTATGAAAAAGCAATAGCCCATAGAAAAAGAGTTCAAGCATCAGATGGCAATCTTTATAAAATATTAGTTTCTTGTAACACACCAAGTTCAAATTGTACTGAAAAAGACCTATTCACAAAGCTGCATAGTTCATCTCCCACCCTTATTCTTTTCCATAAAGGGAATTGCTCTCCAAGGGCATCTACTGAAAGTGTGCACAAACGAAATGAGGTTAGTTTTATTAATTTACTTTCTTCACAACTGGATAGCCATAGCTTTATTTTCTCATTCCCCTTGGCACTACTTTGTTCCTTTCTTTAATAACAGTAAATGTGAAAAAATCAGGATTTGTTTTATTCAGCTTCATTTCACCAGGAGCGCTGTAGGGAGATGAGATTTGAAATTGTTCACCATAATGTATAGGATATCTGGATTCACTTTACTGATGATGCGGTATTATTGTAAAAGACTCACTTTGGGATGTACAGCTTTATTAGAGCATTAAGTTTTGAACTCCTGACTTTCTCTGAGTGGTGGTGGCAATTGTTTAGGAAGAATTGCTGAGATTTGAAAGTGGTATTACTTTTTTCAATGTTCTGTTGTCAGTGAAAATAGAGCTTGTTGGCAAATATAGTTACAGCTATGGAAGGTAGAACATTTGAGATAAGCTTCCAACTGTACACAAACACAAGGTTTCCTGTGGGAAAACTATTCCACAGGACCACTGGAATTCCTACTATGTGATGGAACCTTTCAATCTAGAATACTCCTTTTCCATTATAGGTGCCAGAAATAAAATGATGAAGAAATTGATGAAGATATTTATTTACATGGCCCTGATGGTATAATATGGTATATTAACAATAAAAAAGACTATATACACACATATGTTACTCCTAATGATGGCAAGGTTATGAAGCAATAGGAACGAATTCTTTGCTGACAGGAATGCAATATGGTGTCCCCACTTTGGAAGATAGTTTTGCAGTTTCTTACAAACCTAATCAGAGACTTGCCATACAATCCAGGAATTGTTCTCTTAGGTATTTACCCAAGTGAGCAGTAAACTAAGGTCAACAACAACAACACACGCATGGATGTTTATAGCAGCTTTATTTATTTATTTGAATTGCCCTAAATTGGAAGTAACCAAGATGTCCTTCAACAGGTGAATAGATAAACAAGCTGTGATGCATCTGACAAGGACTTTTCCTTTCTCTTGACCAAGCTTCCAGCCTTACTCTGTGTGCTCCCCTACCTGCTCCCTCCCTAACCCTGACAATCTTGAAACTGACATTATAGCTGTAGGACTGCAGAGAAGGACAATTAGGACTGCAGGGGGAAAAAGGAAAAAGACTTCAGACTCTGACTATTTTAAATATCAAACTCATTGCCAAATTTCTCTTCCACTCCTGTGGCTACTCAGGAGTCTTACTGGGTCCTAAATATGCAGGTCCTTGTCACTTCCTCTCTCCTAGACCATACATACTCAGATGGTCTAATTTCTTCAAAGGAAAATATTCCAAAGCAAGTGGTCCTAATCACCAATATGGAGTCAAACCTTCCTAAATGCATCTCAGTAAATCCCTAACCCCTCCCAGTGATCAACTGCCCATGTTATCTTCCAGTGCTTCTCCAACATACTCACAACCCATAAAATATTCACTGTCCTTTGTTCCAATGGAGGTGAGTTCTACTATTTCTCCACTGCTATAGCAGTCCCCTTAATTAAGTCATTTTCTAACATTTTCTGGTACAGTTTTTTCTTTGATGCATCCATGAAATGGAGTATTACTCAGCAATAAAAAGAAACGTGCTAACAAACCATGTCAAGATATGGAAGAAACTTAAATGACTATTGCCAAGTGAAAAAAGCCAGTCTGAAAATCTACATACTGTATGATTCAACAATGGAGTTAGTAAAGAGATCAGTGATTGCTAGGGGTTTCAGGGGCAACAGGGAAGTGATGTAGGTGGAACACAGGGAATTTTTAAAAATATTTTGTTGAAGTATATCATTAATATATCAACAAACATAAACAATAAGTGTATAGCAAAAGTTGTGAACTTACAAAACAAACATGCACAACATCATACATGAGTAATATACATCACCCCAACTCTTTCATTGTTGAGAAACATTTGTTACAAATTATGAAAGTATATTGTCAAAATATTACTACTAACTATAGTCCTTATCTTACATTTAGTGTATTTTCCTCCAACCACTCAATTATTATGATTTTAATATATTTTTATTACAGAAGTTGTGAACCTACAAAACAATCCTGCACATGAGTAGAATTCCCGTAAAATACCCTTCACCAACAAACCACATTATGGTGGAACACGTGTTACAGATAATGAGATAATATCATCAGACTATTACCAACAACCATGGTCTATAGTGTACATTTGGCACAATTTTTCCTCAATTTCAACACAGTACATCTATATTTTCAGCCAAAGTGGTGCTGACGCAAAGTACCAGAAATTTGTGGTATTTATTTGGGGTAAAAGCTTACAGTTACAAGGCCATAAAGAGTTCAGCTCAAGGTACTAAAAGAGGTCCTTTCTCACCCAAGTCACTTGCCACATGTTGAAGCAAGATGATTGCCAAACTCTCTGAGGGTTCAGCCTTCCTCTCTCTCAGCTCCAGGCTGGCATAGGGCTTGTTTATTTCTGGGCTTTTTCAGCCCTGCAAACCAGCAGACATATGGCTCATCTCTCTTTTTAGGGTTGCAGGATATAAGTACTCTCCTCTGCCATATCTATGGAGCTTTCTCTCTTCCTCTGTGCATCTTCTTCTCATGTTTTCTTCATTGAATTTCTGTTTATGTAGCCCACCAAGGGGGTGGGGACTTACCTTGAATTACACCCTACTGAAATGGTTGAAACAAAGCCCTAATCTTAACATAATTTAATACAAGACTTCTCAGCTGAATCTAATACAATCAAAGGGTATCACACCCAGAATAGATCAATTTACAAGCATAATCATTCTTTTTGGCATTCATAAATTTTCTCAAACTGTCACAATACCTTTGGCATTGTTGCAAGAATATTACAGTACTGCTGTTAACCACAATCCATAGTCACACCAATAGTATTTTTCCCATGCTTCTCTACATTCCCACCACCCTACAATAGTGATGTACATCTACTCTAGCTCACAAAAGACATTCTTGCATCTGTACCATCAACCACAATTCTCATGCATCTCTGGGTTCACTGTGTTAATCAGTCCCTAAATTATTCTCTATAGTTCTTAAATTGACATTTTCATCCCTAGACTATTGTTTTTAGCCACAAATCCCATTTATGAACCAGCTGCTACTCATTATAATGTGTTACCATCAACTTTCTCCATTTCCACACTTTTACAGTCAGGTTAATTTTAATGTCTACACACATTAAGCATCAGTAGTCTTTCTCAGCCCTTCTCTTATCTCTTAACCTATGCTCTAGGTTTTAACTCCATGCATTTATTCTTCATATTTAGTTCACACTAATTAGACCATGCAATAGTTGTCCTTCCATGTCTGACTTATTTCACTTAGCATAATGTCTTCAAGATTCATCCGTGTTTTCATATGAGTCTCAATTTCATTTATTCTTACTGCAGCAAATTACTCCATAGTATGTATATACCACATTTTATTTATACATTCATTGGTTAATGGACACTTGGGTTGTTTCTCTCTTTTGGCAATTGTGAAAAACGTTGCTGTGAATATTAGTATGTAGATATCTGTTCTTGCAAAAATTTTCAGTTTTTCTGGATATATTCCTAATAGAGGAATTGCTGGATCCTATGGCAGTTCTTTATTTAGCTTCCTGAGGAACTGCCAAACTGTCTTCCACAGAGGCTGCACCATTTTACAATCCCACCAACAGTGAAGGAGTGTTCCTATTTCTCCACATCCTCTCCAGCACTTACTGTTTTCTATTTTTCAATAATGGCCATTCTATGCAGTGTGAGATGATATCCCATTTCCCTTTTGATTTGCATTTCCCTGATAGCTAGTGATATGAAACATCTTTTCATGTGCTTTTGGGCCATTTCTATTTCCTCTGGAGAAATATCTATTTAAATCTTTTGCTCATTTTTAAATTGGACTGCTTGCTCGTTTATTGTTGAGTTTAATGATCTCTTTATACAGCATGGAAATCAAACCCTTATTGGATATGTGGTTTCCAAATATTTTCTCCCATAAAGTGGGTGCCTTTTAAACTTCTTCACAAATTCCTTTGAATCATAAAAGTGTTTAAGATTGAGAAGGTCCCATTTATCTATGTTTCCTTTCATTGATTGTGCTTTTGTCGTAAGATTTAAGAATCCACCGCCTACCACCAGGTCTTGATTTGTTTTCCTATATTTTCTTTATGGCTCTTTGATTAATTTTGAGTCAGTTTTTGTATAACGTGTGAGATAGGGGTCCTCTTTCTTTTGGATATGGATATCCAATACTCCCAGCACCATTTGTTGAATAGACTTCTCCACCCCAGCTATATGTGACAGATTTGTCAACAATCACTTAACCATAGATGTGAGGGTCTATTTCTGAACCATCAGTTCAGTTCCATTGGTCTATGTGTCTGTCTTTATGCCAGTACCATGCTGCTTTTACTACTGTAGCTATGTAATATGACTTAGTCCAAATGTGGGAGACTTCCAACTTTACTTTTCCTTTTTAAGATGTTTCTTGCTATTTGAGGTCCCTTGCCCTTCCAAATAAATCAAATAATTGTGTTTTCCATTTGTTTAAAATATGATGGTGGAATCTTTATTGCGATTTTGCATTGAATCTATATATCAATTTGGGTAGAATTGATATCTTAGTGATATTTAGTCTTCCAATCCTTGAGCATGGAATAGTCTTCCAATTATTTATGTCTTTACTTCTTTAGCAATGCATTGCAGTTTTATGAATACAAGTGCTTTACATCCTTGGTTAAGTTTATTCCTAAATATTTGATTTTTTTGTTGCTATTATAAATGGAATTTTTTTTCCCCTGACTTCCTCCTCAGATTGCTCATTGCTGGTGTATGGAAACACCACTGATTTTATATATTGATCTTGTATCCTGACAGTTTACTGAAATCATTTATTAGTTCCAGTAACATTATTGTAGATTTTTCAGAACTTTCTATATATAGGATCATTTCATCTGCAAATAGTGAAAGTTTTTCCTTTCCAATTTGGATACATTTTATTACTTTATCTTGCCTAATTGCTCTAGCGAGAACTTCTGGTACTATATTGAACAACAGTGGTGACAGTGGACATCCTTGCCTTTCTCCCGATCACAACAGGAAAGCTTTCAGTCTTTCACCATTGAATACAATGCTAGCTGTGGGTTTTTCATATATGACCTTTATCATGCTGAGAAAGTTTCCTTTAATTCCTATCTTTTGTAGTATTTTTTATCAAGAAAAGATGCTATATTTAGTCAAGGGCTTTTTCTGTGTCAATCTACAGGATCATGTGATTTTTCTTCTTTGATTTATTAATGTGGTATATTACACTGATTGATTTTCTTGTGTTGAACCACCAGTGCACATCTGGATTAAAATCCACTTGATCATGATAAATTTTTAAAATGTATTGTTGGACTCCATTAGCATATATTTTGTTGAGGATTTTTATCTCTGTGTTCATTAGGGAAATGGGTCTGTAATTTAATTTTTTTCATAATATCTTTATTTAGATTTGGTATTAGGGTGATATTGGTTTTATAGAATGAGTTTGGTAGTGTTCTTTCCTTCTTGTTCAATTTTTTGGAAAAGCTTAAGTAAGATTGGCATTAATTATTCTATGAATGTTTTGTATAACTCACCTGTGAAACCATCTGGTCCTGGGCCTTTCATTTTGTGGTGTTCTTTGATGACTGTTTCAATCTCTTTACTTGTGATTGGTTTGGTGAGGTCTTCTATTTCTTCCAGGGGCAGTGTTGGTTGTTCATATGTTCCTAGGAAGTTTTCTATTTCATCTACATTGTCTACTTACTTGGCATACAGTTATTCATAGTATCTTCTTCTGATCTCTTTTATTTCTTTGTGATTAGTAGTAATGTCCCCATTTTCATTTTTTATTTCATTTACTTGCATTTTCTCTCTTTTAGTCTTTGTCATTCTAGCTAAGGCTTTGTTAATTTTGTTAATCTTTTCAAACACCTACTTTTGCTTTTGATAATTCTCTCTCTTGATTTTTGTTCTCAATTTCATTTATTTTTTATTTGATCTTTGTTATTTCATACCTTTGATTTTCTTTGGTATTAGTTAGCTGTTCTTTTTCTAGTTCCTGCAGCTGTGTAGTTAGGTCACTGATTTTAGCTCCTTCTTTTTTAATACAAGCTGGGATGTTTAGGCTAATGTGTCAACTTGGCCAGGTAACTGTGTCCAGGTATTAGGTCCAGCAAGCACTGGGCTAATTGTAATACAAGAACATTTATAGACTTCGATCACCAGTGAGTTTACTGCATGGATAGCTGATTACATCGGCATCAATCAGGGAAATTGGATCAAAATGGATGGTGCTTTTATCCATTCAGTTGACTGCCATAAAAGGGAACTGATTTCAACATTCAGAGAGAATTTCCCAGCTCGTCGTTTGACAGCCTACTTCTCCCAGAAACTCATCAAGGACCCTTCATTGGTCTTTCATTGGAGCCCCTGGATTGCAGGCTGCCTGTGGAACCTGGACTTCTGCATCCCCACGATCATGTGAGAGACTCATAAAATCTTATATTATTAACAGATATCTCCTGTTGATTCTGTTTCCTGAGAGAACCCTGACTAAAACAGCTGGTACCAGGAGTGGTTCTTGAGGAATAGAGTCTTAAACATGGGATATCTGAGGTGGTTCTCGACTCTAATTTTACTCAAGGGTACTAATCACTCCTTTTCCAATAATGAAGAGGTTGCTAGGAGTCCATGGCGTGAGCTGGTAATAGAGATACGAAATATAGCCTCACTGGAGTCCCCTAATTCCATGCTTATAAGAAGCAAGGATCTGGGTGAGAGTGTTTTCAATAACTTAACAGAATTTTGTGACATAAAAAAGTATAATGATGTTGGCGGGCTCCTCGTAGATACTCTAGATACAGTTAAAAAAGAAAGGGATGAGCTAAAGTCTTCAAATTTGGAATGTAAATGCCGTATGGATGATATGAAAGCTTCTATGTGTTGGGTTGAAAGAAAATCCTTACTCCTGTAGCCAAAGACTTGAGATATCTGAGACTCAAACCCAGATGCTCATTGTACAAGTAGCAGAACTACAGAGGAAAGTAAAATCTCAACCTCGCAGGGTTTCTGCAATTAAAGTGAGGCCATTGATTAGAAAGGAGTAGAACCCAGAGGATTGGGATGGAGACATATGGGATGATGATGATATTGGTTGGGGACATTGTAACTTTAAATTCTGCTGAGACTTTACCAGATAAACCTGTGATAGCCTGCCCTGTGGAGACCACAACTTGTCAACCTTGTATCATTGATCCTCCAGCCTGCCCCAGGGAGTCTGGACCTCCTTCCAGCTCTGAGGGGGGCACCCGCCAAACTGAAGCCTGCACTGTGCAGCCACTGGCATGCCACAGGGAGTCTGGACCTCCCCCCAGCCATGAGGCAGATACCAACCAAGCTATAGTATGCACTGCCCAGCCTCCACCCTGCCCTGAGGAATCTGCCTTTCAACCCCTGCCTGAAGAGATTAACCCTGTCTCACCAGAAGAAAATGAAAAGGAATGCCCTGAGGTCAGTAACCTGCAAGGCAACTCTAATTCTTCTCCTTATTCACC
>PVKH010026288.1:0-13241 GCA_004027955.1 Chaetophractus vellerosus | reverse complement strand
CTGCTTTTTTTTTTTTTTTTTGGTTTTATTTTTGCTCATTGTGTTGCTTGTTGTTTTTGCTCTTTTTGTTTTGCTTGTTGTCTGCTTGTTGTTTGTCTTCTTTAGGAGGCACTGGGAACCAAACCTGGGACCTCCCATGTGGGAGGTGGGCACTCAACTGCTTGAGCCACATCCACTCCCTAGCAGTTTTATAGTGAGTTTTATAGTGAGTATAATGTGTTATGATCAACTCTGTTAATTTCCACACTTTTACAATAAACCTTATTAAAAATTCTACACATATTAAGCATCAGCTGCCATTTTTAATCCACACTCTACCTCCCAGGAACCTGTATTCTAGAATTTACCGCTGTGCATTTGTCTTTTTTTTTTTTTCTTCTTTTTCTTCACATGTGTTCCCCTATTCAATCTGGGCCACCACAAAGACAGAATGCGCAGGTAGTTTTTTCTTTCGCATCCTAGTGCAAACCAGAACAACAATTTGTTCAAGGTCTGTCAGTGGATGTATGCATTTGTCCTTTTGCGTCTGGCTTATTTCACTCAACATAATGATATCCTCAAGGTTCATCTATCCTTGTTTAATTTCTTATAGCTGAATAAAAGAATACACGATTTTAAATTGTGTTCTAATAAATGGATGTATCATAATTTATTTAACTATTCTGCCATTTGGGTCATTTAGTCTGTTTCCAGTTTTTCTCACGTAGAACTAATGCTGTGTTAAATGTCCTTATTTTTATGAACATTACTTTTTGTGCATATATATATCTTTCTTTAAAATAAACCTAGAAGTGGAATTATTGGGTCAAAGGATATAAACATTCTTTTAAGGTTCTTAATGCTTTTGCCAAACTTTCAGGATATCTGTATCAGTAGGTACTTTTGAAAACTTTCTAAGTTATTTTATCCATCTCCTCACTTCTGCTATTGTCTATATTTCCAATCCTGGCTTCCTTTCCCTCCCCTGATCTTCATTTATCTACTAGACATAGCTCCACATGGTACCTCCAACCAAACATGAAACTAAAATTCCTTATCCCTCCCCAGACCAGTTCTGTCTTCTTTTGGTATTGATACCACTAATCTCCTGCTCATCCAAGTTCCACATTTTAGCTTTTTGCTTCTTCCCATCATTTGTCAGGTTTGGGGCATAATTCAAAAGAGCAGTGGTTCTCAAACTTGAGCTTGCATCAGAATTGCCCTGAGGTTTGTTAACACAGGGATTGCTGGGCCCACCCCTAGTAGTTCTGAGATGGGGCTTGAGGATTTGCATTTCTAATGAGTCCCCAGTTGATGGTGTTGCTCCTGCCAGGACCACACTTTGAGAACACTTCTAGGGATCTACATCAGTTTTCCCTGCCCATCCTTCCATGTGGACTACTTTAGTAAACTGTTACTAGATTTCCCCACTGGAGGTTGTTTCCTCTCGAGATTCTTTGAAAAACACAGGTGTGCTCTTATTTTTCCTACTCCAAGACTTCCAGGCATCTTACTTATACTCTTAGTTTAAACTCCTCAGGTGGCGTAATGGGTTATTATGATCTATCTATATGGCACTTTGCAGTTTTCAAAGCATTTTCATACATAATCTTTTATTCTGGGTTCTTTATACTCTAGCTGGAAGTTAGGAGACTTGGGTTTTTGTTAATTCCACCTTTAACTGTGACTTAGGTTCAGTTTCTTTATCTGCAAAATGGGAAGGTAGGATTAAAAGGTTTTTTTAAAGGTTTCTTTTCATTGAGTTATGCCTCTCTAACTTTATCTTCCATTGCTCTCCCCAGCAAAACCTAAGCTTAAGCCAGGCTGATCTATTTGTCTCCATAGTTCCTTACTTCTTGTTTTCTGGGCTCCATGCCTTTGCTTATGTTGTTTCTTTCCCATAGAATGCCCTCTTCCCTACCCCTTCCTTCCATAGTCCCTCAAGGACCACCTCAGATGCCTTCTTCCACAGAGCCATCCTGATCCCCTTCTCCTCATGCCCTCCTCTCTTTGATATTGCCCAGCCTTTGGCTTCAGCCTCTGTGCCTCTCATGGCGTGTGTGACTTACAATTTTGTTATTTATATAAGTCTTCTGGTAGATTATAAATTATTTGAGGACAGGGGCTTTCTCATTATTTTATCCATCTGCCCCCCTCCCCATCCCTGGCCTATGCCTAGTATGGTGCCTTCTGTACAGAAGTTATTTAGTAAATACTTGTGGAATGAGCATGGGTGGTTTCAAGTGCCGTTAGTTAACACCAGGGCTGTTGGTAGCTGGTCTCTGTGAATGGGATGATTTTGAATAACCTTCACATTTAATGTTATGGGAAAGGCTGCTTATGCAGTTTGAGATGCTGAATAAGAGGACTCAGAAAGGCTAGTGGTTTGAAAGCGACATGATCTTACAGCAGGTAATAGGTAAAGTCAAAATTTCTCTTTATATTAACTGTCTGGGCTGAAGGGAAAGGGTGCTGCAAGGGGGTGGGAACAACCATGTCTCCTAAGCCATGTTTTTGTTTTTGTTTTCTTCAACAGGGAGCCCATGGCCAAGATAGACGAGGGGATGGCTGCCCCAGTGAGTGGAGGTGCTGCCCGGCTCCGATTTTTCTCAATGGAGAGGACAGTCTCTCAGCAGTCGTTTGACGGTGTCTCCTTGGATAGCAGTGGCCCTGAAGATCAGATTTCAGTGGACAGTGATGGCAGTGATAGCTTTGTGATGCTCTTGGAATCTGGTATGTGGAAGCAGAGCCAGGTGATTGCCAAAGTGTAGAAAGAGTTTTATCTCTGCTGCCTGCATTCCGACTGGCTGGATTTAAGAGGAGCTGAAATTTGATTGAAAAAAAAAAAAACGTTTCTTAACGAAAACAAAACAGAAATCTTAGTGGATTTATGGCTCTGCCTTTATCCCCACATTTTCTAGGTTATTAGTCAGCACTTGACCTTTATCACAGAAATGATTCTAACCAAAGGGGAGAGAGCCAGTCTTGCAGTCCTGTAGCTGTGGCCGTAGGATTAGTTGTCCGTGGCTGGTGTCAGTGGTGTGTGTGTGTGTTTGTTGTCTAATTTTTTTGCCTACCTATGAGTTTTATTGTTGGAAAATAACTAGGAACTTTTTTTTCTGCTGATAAAACGAGTAACTTTTAAGGAATTAAATCAATCGCCTCTGTAAGTTACACTTTTTTTTTTTCCATCTTATTGAAAGTGAAACTATTAGATAGTCCCTTAAGAGTATCTAAATGAAAATAAAAGGAAGAAAAAAGAATGTATTAATTATTAAGCCAGGTGATGGGTTTTTTAAAAATATTATTTTAAAAAATATTATTTAAAATATTATTTTTAACTTCTTATGGAAAATACAAAATACGTACAAATGTATACAGGATCAATTAATGAACTCCCATATACCCAATCACCTAGCTTCAACTATTCAAATCATGGCCATTCTTGTTTCGTATACATTCTTCCTCACTGCCCTTCCTCCCATATTATTCTGAAGCCAATCCCAAACATCATACCATTTTTTTCATCATGTCATTTTATCCATAAATATTTTCTGTGTGCATCTCAGAAAAGATACAGAGTTTCAAAAAATGTGATCAAATCCCATCTTCACATTTAATAAATTAACAATGATTCCTTAAATTTATCAAACATCTAGTTAGTCTTCAAATTTCTACTTGTCTCATAAATGACAAATGTTTTGTTTTTACAGTTGTCACTGTTTTTAGAGGGTTGGATTTGAACAGAACTTTCTGACTTTTGAACCCTTTTTATCACCTTTCTCATGCAGAATCTGGTCCAGGATCTCTCCCACCAGGATCTCTTCCAGATATCCTGGATGATGCTGGTGCTCAGGGGAGCCCTATTGTGGATAATTACGGCCAGGGATCACCAGAGGCTAACAGTTCCGTCTCACCCAGTGGGGAAGACCTCAGTCGTCACCCGGTTAGCTCTCCTGCTTTCTTCTCTGCAGAGGGTAGGCTCTGGGCTGGAAGCTTGGGACTCAGCTAAGGGAGTCTCCTTTTACAGGTCTCAGTTCTGGTCCTGAAAGTGAATGAGGTGTCATTTGGGATTGAAGTACGTGGTGAGGACCTGACCGTGGCCCTGCAAGCCGAGGAACTCACCCTCCATCAGCTAGGCACCATGGGACTCTGGCAGTTCCTTCAGGGACAGTACCCAGGTGAGCTGGTGGAATTTATCTGGCCCAGCCATAGCTTAACTTGCTTCTGTCACTGGGCTCTAAATGTAGCTGTCCTAGTACCAAGCCCTTGGCCCTTCTCTCCAGCAACCATTAGGAAGAGAAAGAACTCCAGTGAAGTCTCCTTCTTTCAGGGAGCTCCCCATGGCTCACTCTGGGGCTTTGCTTTTACTAGGCTATTCTCTGTCTTTATTTCCTAGGTACTCCTTCTGCTTATACATGAGGACAATGTCTACTTTTTCGTTTTTGTGGCTGCTAATGTAAAATTTGGGCTTATATGATATGCTTTGTTTAAAAAATTATTTTTTTAAATAATAGAGTTGGTGCTAAGAATGCTTATAAAATATATGTAAGGCATAAAAAATAATTCATGCACCTACTGCCTAGTTTAATAATTAGAACAGTCCCATTTGAAGTCCTTGGGAGCCTCCATCCTGAGCCTTCCTCTATTCCTCACCTGTCCAAGGTAATCACTATCCTGAATTTTGTGTTTTCATTACCTTGCTTTACTTTGTAATTTCTACACATATATTTGTATCAGTGGGTTATTTAGCCTTGCAGGTTTTAAAATTTATCTAAATAGAATCATTGTTTATATTCTTTTGTGACTTGCTTCTTTCCCTTAACATCATATTCTTGAAATTCTTCTAAATAGTCGAGTTAGCTATATTTCATTCATTTTCACTGCTGTAAAAGATTTTATTGTGTAAGTATACTATTTACTTTTTTATCCACTCATTTTAAAAATATATATATACTTTTTATTTTTTAAAAAATGATACTTAGATTACATAAGTGCTACATAAAAAATATAGGGAATTCTCATATGCCCCATTCCCTACCCCCCCCATACTTTCCCACATTAATAACATCCTTCATTATTGTGGTGCATTTGTTATAATAGATGAACACATTTTGGAGCATTGCCACTAAGCATGAATTATATTTTACATTGTAGTTTACATTCTCTCCTGCACAATTTGTAAGTTATGGCATGATACATAATAGCCTATATCTGTCATTGCAGTGTCATACAGGACAATTCCCAAGTCCCGAAAATTCTCCCATATTACACCTGTTTTTCACTCTCCCTCCCCTCAGAACCACTGCCTCCACATCAGTGATAAAAGTTCTTCCATTGCTAGAATCACAATAAGTGATAAGCAGAATATTTAATTGTTTAATTCAGTAAGTTTTTAGTAAATTTACAGTTATGTACCACAGTCTGATTTTAGAACATTTACATCACCTCAAAAATATCTCTTATACCCATTACCACTATTTACTTTTTCAGTCTATTCTGAATAGACATTTAGGTGGTTTCTAGTTTTTGCCATTTCACATAGTGTTCCTGTGAATGGGCTTATACATGTCTCCTGGTACAAAGGTTCAAGAGTTTCCTCAAGGTTATATTCCTGAAGTTATAATTTCTAGGTCATTAGGATAGGTATAGTTTCAATTTTACTAGATAAAGCCAAATTGTTTTCCAAAGTGGTTGTACCAATTTACAGTCTCATGAGTGTATAAGTTGTTGCATATCCTGGGCTATACCTCAGATTGTTCTTTTTGGAGTTTTGGGGAGGTTAGCATAGATCGTGCTTGGCTCTATCTGAGAGAGCTAAAACCAAGACTTTTTTTTTTTGAGGAAGAAAGAGACATTCAAAGTTAGCAGAGTTGAGGCGTCCTGTGTTTTAAGAGCTTTCCTTTGGCCAGTAGCCCAGCACCTCAGATTCATGGCAAGGCCAGCTTTTTATTGCTCCTTCATCTCCTTTACACCTTGAGAGGCATTTTAGCCAAGTGGCTAAGCCCATGGACTCTGCAGTCAGACTGCCTGGGTTCAGTTTGTAGCATTGCTACTTACTAGTTGTATAACTTTGGGCAATTTATTCTCAGAGCCTTAGTTCCTTCATAGATAGAATGATGGTAATACTTTTGGCCCAGGATTGTTATCAGTATTAAATATATGTAAAGTGTTTAGAACAGTCCCTGGGTGTTAATTAATTAAGATTTTCTCTTCCATCTTTCCTCTGAAAGACACAAGTATTCAGGAATCCTCAACCTTGAAGACTGGCCACATCAGGCCAGCGGTGGGCCTTCGCTTTGAGGTGGGCCCTGGTGCAGCTGTTCACTCTCCCCTGGCCATACAGAATGGCTTCCTGCATTTCTTGCTTCAAGGCTGCGACCTTGAGCTGCTCACTTCAGTGCTCAATGGCCTGGGGCCCTTCTTGACGGATGAGGAGGTCCCTGTAATAGTCCCCATGCAGATTGAGCTCCTGAACTCCAGAATCACCCTAAAGGTGAGAGGAACCTTTGGTTTTTTTTTTTCCCATTTGGGGAAGGAATTCTAACAGTGACTACTGCTAACCTTTCCCTTGTCACTAAAATGTGGTGAGGATCAAGTGAGGAAATACACACTTAGCATTCTTTGTCAGCATTCCCGTACTATATAAATACGGGTTGCTGTCAAAATGCCCTGGGTTCAAGTGGGGAGACCTGGTCTCTAGCCCTAGCCCTTCCTTTGGCTTGCAGCATGACCAGTTGCAAACCATTAGGGCATCTGAGCCTCAGTTTTGTTGTCTCTAGAATAGGAGAGACTCAGTTCTGCCTGTCTTACTTTGTGAGAATTTACGGAGAAATTATGACATAAGAATGCTTTAAGCTGACCAGTAACGGGATGGCTTGTGTTATCTAAATTGCCCTGAGCTGGCTGGGGGCATCAGGCAGTTTCCTTCTCTTCCTGCAGGATGACATCCCCCCTGTCTATCCGATGCCCCCTGGTCCTGTCCCCATCACTCTGGCCATGGAGCACATCGTGCTGCAGCGGAGAGATGATGGTGTTTTTCACATAGGCGGTGAGTCCAACTTGTTGATCTTGGCTTCTCTGTCTCTTCTCTCCTCTGAGAAGAGGTGACCACTTGAAACCATCTAGGTGTTAGCAGTAGTTTGTGACTTAGAACTTTGACTTTTTTCCCAGCTGCTGCTGAGGACAGACCATCAACAGAAGCAACTAAAAGTGAGAAGAGGCAGCCCCCCCAAGAACAGGTGTGTCTGGTGCCTACAGTGGAGACTTTTGGACAGCAGGTGAGGACCTAACTGAACTGTGCTTTCCCAAAAACCCCCTTCGGGCTATAATCTTGGAAGTAGTAAAACCCCAAGTCAAACCCTGAGGGCTGCAGACAGCTTTTAGAAGTTCTGAATAGAGGCTGCAAGTCAGGAGGGGAATGGTTGCTGATCACATATCCCACCTTTTGCTCGCCCTATAACTGATGAACTCTGAAGAGGGGATTAGGCTATTAGAAAAGATCTAATTGGGTTTTCATGGTATTGACCTAACTTGAGGATTTTTCTGCTTGAATTCTTCCTCCCTGATCCCCTTACTGGCTAATGTTGCAAGGTGGTGTTACCATATTCCCTTCATTAACTGTGAACTACTCATTATTCCTCAGGTGAAACAACTGCCCATCTTACAAAAGGAACTTAAAGAAACCAAACAAGCATTGGCTAATGCCAACCAGGATAAAGAAAAACTTCTTCAGGAGATTAGAAAATATAACCCCTCCTTTGAGCTCTGACAGCAGCGCCTCAGCTGTCTGTGCCAAGGAGAGAGGAGATCACCAGCATTAGCACCACCTAGGACAGAAGGTGCTGTCCAGTGTCGACTAAGTCTGCCTAAGGATGCCAGAGAGACTGGGGAGTGCTGGACTCACTCTTTGGGGGTATACTTCCTGTTAGCTGTTGTATAACTTGGATGGAGAACAGGCAAAGTATGACCACTCCCCAGGAAATTGAGGGCAGCTTTGTGCGTGGTTCAAGCATCACTTCTTGCCTATATCAAGCCTTTTGGCCCTCTGCACACTAGGTGGAATCTTCTGGGTACTATAGGGCCATTTCACTTCTTGGTTTCATGGCAGAGACATTTGCTTCCTCCGCAGCCTGTGTGAACAAGGGAAAGCACCCACCTCCTCAGTCACCCACAGAGCCACCAAAGATGCTATGTCCCAGAGCTTCCTGTAGCAGGCCAGAACAGGTTTTGGTTTGAGCTTTGGCCTTGGTAATGGAGTGGAACAGGAAATAGCCCAGCAAAGCAGGGAGCCAGGAGAGGCACAGAAATAAGGTGACCTGGACCCTGTCTTTTTGGAAAGGGAATGAAGTTCATATAATCTTGGCTGATATTACTGTCACATTTTTTCAAGGTCAAGCTTCCTTTCTGTTGTACATTCATCATTGTGATGTTGTGGTAGAAAGTAAATGAGAGCAGAACAGTAGTATCATCTTTCCCTGGTTTATTTGACATTTAAATCAAGAGAAAATATTCACTTAGTGCTAGGTTGAATTGCACCCATGCTGTGGTAGGGATCAATGGGGTGCTCGATTCGGAAAGCCCTCTTCCCGCCCAGAGCCCAGCCTCTCCTTCACAGCTGCATCTCAGAGATTATTCCCTCTCTCTTTCCCTGGGCACATCTGCTTTCTCAGCACTGTGACTTTCTACCAGTGCTCTTCTCAGCACTTGGTGGTTTGGGGGCTGAACATAATTTAAACTTTATTATTATAAACATCTCAACCTGTTGCCTCTCACCCCCTGTGTTTTTTTGTTTGTTTGTTTGTTTGTTTTTTTTAAATCATGTGCTTTTGACTTAAGTAAAAAACAAAACACAAAAAACAACCCTTCACCTTGGCTAGGTTTTGCTTTCTGTCCTATAAAATAACTTTTTTTCCTACATAATTCTTCCCCAACCATCTACCTCCACCCATAATGTCTGATATACATCAAGTTGTGTTGATTAGGCAGAAGTTTATCAGCTTACTCACCTTGACTTGGCAATGTGGTACAACAGTGGTTTATTTAGTGGGGTCACTAAAGTCTTAATCACACATGGCCTATTGAAGGAAAGGTAAAATGGATTCTTTTTACCTTTTATGGGGAATCATGCTTGACTTGTATACCCTAGTTTTTTGAGGATAAAAAGAAACAAGCATTCAAGAAGGAATTAACTGTAATATTTTCAGACTGTAAAAAGCTTTTGTTAAGGTTCTTCACTAAGGCAGGGTTTTTAAAACACCAATTACTATGGGATTGTGTGTCTATTTTTCCATGTTTAGGAAACAACTAAGTGACTTAGAAATAAAGAAACATCTTTCTGGAAAGAGAATGCTAATGGGAAGATTCCTAAAGTTTAGTGTTTGGTTCAAACTTATTTAAGATTTTAAAAAATGACCTGAAAGTCACTACTTCCAGGCAGTGAAAGGTCAAACAAGAAGAGATTTAAAAAACAAAATAAAACAAACTGCAGGATGATTGCAAGCATGGCTGTGAAACTAAGAAAAGTGATAGATGGGGTTCAGCATAAGGAACTAGAAGATAATGTATTTATGGAAGAATCATCAACTGATAAGGCAGTGAGCTCTGCTAGAACTCAGAAAAGGAATTTAAGCGTTAATTGAAGAGGGAGAAGGGGGTCAGTGTGTTGTGGTGGCCAAAAGCCCAGTGACCTAGGCATCGTTATGTCATAATAAAAATATCTGTGTTTTTCTAGTGACCATACAGTGAAAAGGGGGAAAGGTCCAGAGAAGAGCAAAAACTATTGGGGGCAGAGGTATTTCCACATGAAGATACATCTTTATAATGTGGACTACATTCTTGAAAGATGAAAGCTGAGGTTGAGTGTTTGGTCAAATATCCAGTCAGGAGCAAGGACGTGTTCTGAAATACTAACTCTAGGGCTTTACCTCATAGCCTTAGTTAAAATAAAGCACTTCTCAGTGAATCTAAAACTTGTGGCGCTTGTTGTCCAAGAAGTGGTGCTGGCAGAAACTATACATGGGTACAGAAGGTTTAAGAGGACTCTCTGTACAGTGGCCTTCAAAAGAGAAATTATAGAAAACTTAGGGGTATTTGGTGATACACAACTGAGAGGGTAACTGTGTCCCTCCACAACCCCTCCTTCCACCCTTAGTGCTTCTTTCAAAGGCAGAATACTGAACGGAATGAATCCCTGGTCCTGTCAAGTATGGCATTTGTAATGTGGGGTGGGATGTGGTAGGGAGATGGTAAACCCTGAAAACAGGATAACCTCAGGCTCACCTGAATTGGTTTAAAATCACATCAATTCTCTTCCCTTTCCCTCTTTCCTTGCCCACCATATCCCTCCATGCAAAGAAAATGTCCAATAGGCATTGTTTGGTGTGCCTTTACCTAAAGCTTATGTTTGGTGGGAGGCAGTAGAAACAAACCCAGTGAGCACTAAAGATAACCCCTTAATGGCCAGAGCTCAGTCTCATTTCTGGATTCTGAAGGAGTTGGTGGCTCTTGTTTACTTGACAAATGGAGTCCTAGAACTTATTACTTCTCTTATGTAGCAGCTTTGGCCATAGTGTCTTGAAATCCTCCCCCAGGAAATGTCCCATGGGATTTTGGTAAAAATCATCTCGTATACCTTCACACTCCTGTTCAATGGGGGAAGGAAGACTTTTTCATAATGAAGAACTTAAACTGGTTGGTAATCCTCAGATTAAGTGTAAAGGAAAATAATGGAAGGAAAAACTAGTAGTATCAGCTCCTTTGGACTGCTTCTGAGTTCCATCTCAGAGCTACAATTCTCTGTGAACAAGAAATAACAATACCTCAAGAAAATGTCCGGAGTGATGGTACTACTATCCCTCAAAGACATCAGCTGCTGCATGCTACCATCTCAGCTGTGACACGTTTACTACTGTATTATCTGTGATTGTCCAGATTTCCTGTTTACAAGGATATATTGGGGAGACACTTCAGTACATATGAACTAGAATTTAAATCCTCTCTTTAGCCAGGTCGCAGGGATAGTTATCAATCTCACTAAGTTCTGTTTTTAATTCGCTGGAATAATAATTTCTGTGAATTAAGACAAAAGGAATAGGTTCTACTCATGTGATGGCTGCTTTTTTACTGTATATGTAGTCTGACCCTCATTTCACCATGAGTGTCAACTTTTATGCCCTCTTTTTCACGGTCCCGTGAGTAGTTTCTGTGTCCGGAATATACAAGGGAGAAATACCACTTCCCTGTACATACCCAACAACAAATGCTTCCATTTAACTCATTTACATTAGTTTCCTCCCAGGTTAGTTTTGGGGTGTAGTGGAAAGAAGTATTGCCATAGTGATACGGGAACTTTCCATTCCAAATCTTTGCACTAAAGTTTTTTTTTTCCCCTTCGCTTATTTACTACTTGACTTCTAAAATCAATTATACTAAAATCACAAAACTATGGAAACAACTGAATTTTGTTGCACAAGCTAGTAGGATAACATTTGGTTATTGGAGAACTAAAAGCTGTGTTGCTGCCTTGATGTACCATAGCATTGGTGTTTCCGAGAGAATCTGGTGTGACGCACCATCCTTTCAGGCTATGGGACCATCGCCTCATTGCTTCTCCTACCTCTGCTAAAGCAGGAATGGTCCCATTCACCTCTTCCCACATGCACGGGGGGAGCACAGGTGGAGAGCCTCTGTAACAGTGAGGCTTTTGGCCAGACTGAGGATGTGATCTACTTCCCATGTTATTTATAAGTTTCAACCTTATTCAGTACTTCTACCTGTAAAAGGTATAGTTCCTGCATTTTAAAAAATTCCTGCAGAGCTAAGAGAATATGTTTTGTGTTAGTTTATTGGTTTTTATCAAGATGTAGCCTAAGTCTTAAAGCATTTCTTTGTGAAATGCTCCACTGAAGTGTCTTCTCCATTGGCTAAATGTATGCAGAAACCCATGAGTTTTGGTATATAAGATACTAAAGTCAGATTAGACTAATTTCATGAGTCCAAGCTGTTTCTTCCACTTTGGGTGTTAAACAGAATTAGAATCTTTACTAAGACAAGCTCAGTAAAGCTTCAAAAGAGAAAAGCTTCAAAGCCCTTTTCTGTATGACACTGAATAATAGAGAGAGGAGAGACTTGCTGGGGATTGCCAATTGTATACAGTAGCCTTATTACTGCTAATCACTGTCAACAAAAGATCACTCTACTGAAGGAAAACAATGAGAATGTATCTGATGAACTGGAATCCTGGTCAGTATTGGGAAATTTTAATGTTGCCATATCTAATCAAACTGGGAGTGTACTGGTTCTGTGAACCACCTGAAAAAGGCAAATTAAACTTATTAAAGAATATTGTCTGTGGTGTATCTGTTTAGTGGAATCTTAAATACATGGGCTTTTATATTGTTTTAAATTATGCTTTAAGTGTTCTTTTATGAGAAAATTTTAACGGTTCTAAGAGAAAAAGGGAAGTGCTCAAAGTTGTACAAAAAAGCCAAAGCCAGTTTTACTCTGACAAAAAAAAAGATGGAACTTCTCCTTTCCATTCCAACCAGATGGACAGAAAATGAGTACGCACATGGCAAGTTGGAAAATAGTTTAATGATCACTCACCAAAATCCACAGGAGAATCCTAAATGTTTACAAGGATAAACTGTTCCACTACTGCTACCATCACTGTGCCCTTTATGGTAGAGTATCATTCCTAAGTCAAGTTTCTGGTCATTTAATCCACTTAAAACCAGACATAAAAAATGAACTAAGTCATAGCAACTTCAGGCTTCAATGTGAAACCATTGAAGCTCTCTTAAGAAGGGTTTACTCTCTTTGAAAACAGCTCCCCGTCCAGAAGATGCTCAAGGCCCAGGCACCTTTCTTCTTTCAGCTAGCCAAGGAACTGTTAAATGTCTCACATGCCCTAAGAGGTCCCAATATCTAGTCAAGGCAAGTATGAAACAGGCGGCATACCTTCCTCTAGGTGTGATGAGTATCAGAGTTTTGAGGAAGAGGTTAAAATCTTTAAGTCGTTGGTGGGCTGAGATACTGAAGCACCAGTGCAGAAAGTCTTATGAGATATGAAATCTGGAACCAGTACTTCTTCCTTCAGTAATAGTCTTTTCTAGTCTTTGGCCTAGAAGAAGATGATTTTTTTGTGCTTTGAGTTGGGGATCTGCCCCTTGGACTTTAGCCTCCGAACAGCCTCCCTCATGTGCTTGGGTTGTAGTGGTGGCATTTCTCCCCACTTCTCACACACATCCAGTGCTAAAGAA
>PVKH010026286.1:0-13241 GCA_004027955.1 Chaetophractus vellerosus | reverse complement strand
ACGGCGGTGGCTCGTTCCGTTCGAGGGTGGCTCCATTCCGTTCCCACGGGCGGCTCCGCTCCATGTTTTGCGGGCAGCAGTCCTCCATGTTTTTTGCAGGCTGCTCGGCTTCCGCAGTTCGCAGGCGGCAGCTCCGCTTTTCACGGGTGACTTTGCCATGCCCGTGGGGGCTCCGCCCTGCCCGTGGTGGCTTTTTGCCCTGCCCACGGTGGCTCTGCCCCGCCCACGGCGGCTTGCCTTTCTCAAGGCCGTCTGCCTGCTCGGAGAGGTCCCCGGGAACCGAACCCGGGGCCTCCCATGTGGTACACCGGCGAGCTCTTTATCCACTGAGCTATCTAGCCGGGCCCAATAAATTCACTTTTTAAAAAGGCTGATACAATGCTTGTAAACAAGAACATCTGTATTCTACAGCAGTTAACATCTTTCTCGCAAGCTTGAAAACTGCCACAGTGGATATGATTCATGTTAAGTAAGTAGACAGAAGTTATTGGAGGTACATTATAAGTTTTAAAGAAAAGATACTAATTGCCAAGCAATTCTGAAGACAATGGTCTTTAGAATCAATACATCATTTTAAATTTCATGTCAGTTTGACTTTCTTTGTAGGTAGGTGTAGGCTTGAAAAAAAGATTTGATATTTATTGTAAAGTCAGATAAGGTGTGTGTGTGTGTGAGAGAGAGAGAGAGAGACCAATCCTCAAAAAACTACTTTAATTTTGGCCGACCAGAGGCACATGCAATGCGTGGGGACAGACTCTGGGTATAAAGCTTTGTGGAGACCATTCACACAGGGCTGGAAGAAGTCCGCTGAGGGAGACTTGGCTTCAGGGGGCTGTGCAATGAGGGGAGGGGTGGCCCTAGAATGGGGAACAAGGGCAGGCATGGGGCAAAGGTGCTACTTCTTGGTGAAAGAGATCTTCATGGCGTCCTTCTAGGTGATCTTAAAACCCTGCCAGGCATTACGAGGGGCCCCTGCCCACATCGCATTGTCAAACTGCAGAAAAGTGATAAGCCATTTAGGGATCAACCGGACCTCCTTGAAGCCAAGTAACTGGTTGAAAAGCATAGACCATATGAGCTCCTTGGTCTCTTCTGGCAGGTAGGTCAGTACAAGATGTGATTCAGTGGATTTCCTGAAGAGCTGGGCAGGTAGCATGTATCCTGGCATAAACTGCTGTTGGGGGCATGGCCCCTGGTGGGAGGTGGCCAGGGGCAAGATCTGGCAGTGGGATCATGTAGGAAGGCTGGCCTGGCAACTGGTGCATGATGCAAGGTGCAGGGTACCTGAGTCATTAGCAACAAGCTTGGGGTGGCTTCCCCACCTTGCATGGCCTTCTTGGCAGCTGGGGTCTCCTGACTCTTGGGCTTCCTCTTTTTCCACTTAAGAGTTGCACTATGCAAAGGGTCCCTGAATATTGGCAATGATATCTGAGTCAGTCTTGGCATACTGGATCCACATGGGCTTGCCATAGAAGGGGAAACTCTGCATGGTGCATGGGGCATTGGTAGTGTTGTTGACCACCTTGGAGATGAAAATGGTCTGGCCTCCCCATCTTCAGGCTCCATGATAATAGGACATCCAGGATCTGGACAAATTGGAAGAAGACAGTGTAGAAGGACTTCTTCAGCTCATCCTTTGATCTCGTCGAGGTTGCTGATATAAATAGTGCAGGTGGAGTGGGTCTTAGGAACCACCATGGAGTAACAGGCTTAGGTAGGGTAAGGGCTGCAGCTCCTGCAAGTGGTGCTTACCCAGATAAAATATTTTGACCAAGGCAGAATTTACCTCCTTAGAAATGTAACATATATAAAAAGTATGATGGTAATTAGGTGAAATATGACAAGGGGGAATAAAAAAAATGAACTAGGAGCTTGGATTTTCAGATGCAAGCTCGGGCAATGATGGGACACCCTTTACGTTAGGAAATGGAACATAAGTTACTTTCTGTAATTTAGGGAGAAGATACTGGATTGCCCGAGTTTATTTTCAGTTTAAATTCTGGTTGACTTAACAGATTATGGTAACCTCAGTTCATGTAAATTTTTAATTAGTGCCATCTTGGAAAAAAACAAGGAACTACACCTCATGAATGGAGCATTTCAGTTAGAGACAACGGATGCAGGACAATGTCGTTTTTAAAATCTATAAATCAGTATATATTGCATTTAAAAATTAATGTTTTGATAACTAATTTATAAACAAGCATTTAACTGATCCTCTATTCTACAATATTCATTGGTAATCTGCTTAAATTATAGAAAGGTAAATGTGCCAGTTATTTATTAATAATTTTTAAAAGTGACAGTAGAAATATGAATTCTATAACAATTGGAATTATATAAATTTATTGTGAAAGCAACAGTTTCATCATGAGGTAAACTCATGACAAAAATTCTCACTGGCAATTTTGCAATTATTTGAAAACTTTATTTAAGATTTTGTGACATAAAGATGAGTGGGATGTAGTTCCTAACAAAAGCCTTGGCTTCAAAATAAGTTTACTTAATACTGGTGTCTCAAAAAGTAAAGTTTCAGTGATTTGGTTCAGTTTGCTTCTTGAAGCTGTTCTCATTCTAAGAAAGAATCATAATGCATTTGGATTTGAACCAGCCCAAATGAGAAGTCTTCCATTGTGGCTTCATGAACATAATTCTAGCCCTAATCAGGCACTACTGGTGGCCCAGATGGCCCCTCCAGTGGGAGGTGCAGGGGTCCCACAAGCTGTAGGTGGCCTTAGGATAACGGCAAGCCGTGGCAGTTTGCTTTCAACTTAATACATATCAAGGGACAACAAACTCTTCTGTAAAGGGTCAGACAGTAAATATTTTCAACTTTCTAGACCACAGAGTCTCTGTCACAGCAACTTAATTTTGCCTTTGATATGTGAAAGCAGCCACAGGCAATACATAAATAAATGAGTGTGGTTGTGATCCAGTAAAACTTTATTTATGGACCTTGAAATCTGAATCTCAGATAATTTTCTCAGGTCTCGAAATGCCATTCTTTTGATTTTTCCCAACAATTTGAAAATGTGAAAACCATTCTTAAATTGTGGGCTATACAAAAACAGGTGGTGAGATAAATTTAACCCCTGGGCCATAGTTTGCTGGCCCCTGGTATAAGATATGATTGGCTTCATTTGACTCCTTATAACATGAAGGAAATGCTATCATGTTGTTGAAAATAATTAATTTTTTTCTGGGCTGAACAACTTAGGCACTGGTACAATAAAGGCAGGAAGTAGTATCTACTTTTTGTAGTATCTGAGTCAAGGTCAGTCCCCATGGCCTTGTTTAACATTTTCCTTTTTCCCCTTGGACTATGGACAGTATATACATATATATGCACACTGGGAAACTTCGTTTTTCAAATTCTAGATAAAAACATAATAACAAAATTCTGAACGCCTATTTACAAGTAAGACATTTTCCTTTAGTGTTACAGCTTTCATGATAAATTAAAGTCAGCTTAAAAGAATATGTGGAATATTATTAGTATATATCCATGTAGTTGATACTTTACTTCAATTAAAAGCAACAGGATGATTTTTTTCTAGCTTTAAAAAAAAGAATATGAGCAATTTTGCATAAGTAATAAAAAACATTCAAACTATAAAAGTCCTGAAAGCACTAATAAATTCCATTGGGCATTTCTTTTGACTTAGAACTTTTCTTTTCCTCACATAGCCTTGATGTTTACTAACAAGAAATTCGAGTTTTGAGAAGCAGCAAAGTTGAGTTACTCGTGTGTGTATTCTCGGAAAGCTCACGACGTTTGCACAAAACTTTGCTTTTGAACCAATCCATCAACCTGTTGAAGGTCAAAGTTAAATTTGTGTGTTTACTGATTTGGCAACTTTGCTTATGGAGAAGTAAATGCACTAGTCACTAGTACATTTTTATGTTGCTCCACAGTTAAACATCAACCACTCTCAGCAAAGAGTTACAAAAATGTTGATTTCATAAATTTCCCCAAATGATGTCACATAAGGTGATATAAGTAAACATTTCCCAAGTGGAGCCTTCATTCTGTTAAACTGACAAATGTACCACCACTTGATAAATAAATATGCAGGAGTTTATCTCCACACAACAGCAAAGATTTTTCCTATACAGTTCCATTACTTTTGTGCCACTCTTATGAAAACAGTTCTTTTCTAAAGTGGAAAAACATTTTCTCTTCATCAAGAGACAACCAAAAGGTTGTAAATGGGAGGAATGTGCTCTTTGTGCACTTTCATACCTCCTACAAATGGGTAAATAGTGAATAAAGGATGAATTTTTATGTTCTCATTAGAAAAGTGTACTATTGGTCACATCATGGATGTTTTCTCATCTTTCTGATTATTAACAACTACTTCAAGTTCACTTAAGTTGTGCTTTAATTCTTCTTTAGAATGGCAAGTTCCATGAATCATTAAAAAGAACATTAACAAATGATGATGTCAGGATTCTAGGAATAAAATATCCCTTTATTGTAATACAAGTCCAACTTTTTAAGAGTCTGTTCCTGGACACTTTCAATTTTACACATAATACTGTAAATTGCCATCTCCTATACCAAACTTCAGTTTTTCCAAGAATGTCTTATTTTTTATCAAATCTAGTGCATTGAACACATCAAATCTTTTCAATTTGGCTATAATGAGTGCATCACTTATAAGATCCAGGAGGGGTGCCTCTGTGTGACTGTTGTAGGAGTATGGGGCTTTAAAGCTCTTGTGAACACAATGATGCATGACTATTCAAGGGAGTAAGTAGAAGCTCAGGAAATCAGTCAATTTACCATTTGAACTCTCCACTATCAAAGGTGTTGATAATGTGCTCCTGGGAGAGGAACCAGTGGGCCACTTCCTCTTCATCCATCACTGGGGCCAGATGGAACTGCTCCAGCTAACAATTAATTGATTAATTCTCGAATACCTTGCTATCTTTTGGTTCCACTGGTCTCAAACCTCAAGTCTTTGTAACATCTGGAAGTCTGTACAGCTTCATAGTTCTCTGTAAAGTCATATTTCTACTCAGGTGAGAAAATTTCCCCTGTGCTCCCCCTATTCATTCTTCACTCCCTTCCTCCAAACCCCTGGCAACCACTGGTCTTTTTACTCTCTCTAGTTTTACCTTTCCACAATGTCATATATTTGGAATAACAGTATGTAGCCTTTCCAGACTGGCATTTTTCACTTTGAAATATGCACTTAAGTTTACTCCATGTCTTTCCCTGGCTTAATAACTCATCTCTTTTTGTGGTTTAAAAATATTCCATTGCATCTATGTTACACAGTTTGTTCATCAATTTGCCTTTTGAAGGACACCTATGTTGCTTCCAATTTTGGAAATTATAAGTAAAGCGTCTATAAACATTTGTGTGCTGGTTTTTGTGTGGCCATAAGTTTTCATCTCATTTGGGTAAATACTTTAGAAGCATGACTGCTGGACCATATGGTAAGACTACGTTTAGCTTTGTAAAAAAACTGCCAAACTGTCTTCCAAGTGTCTGTACCATTTTGCATTGCCATCAGCAATGAATGAAAGTTCTTGTTTCTCCACATCCTCTCCTGCATTTGGTGTTGTCAGGTGTTTTTTGTTTTTGTTTTTGTTTTTGCCATTCTGATATGTAACCCATTATTGTTTTAGTTTTCAATTCCCTAACTGCATAGGATGTTGAGCATCTTTTCATATGCTTATTTGTTATCCGTATATATTCTTTGGTAAAGTGTCTTCAGATCACTTGTCCATTTTTAAATTGGGTTGTTTGTTTTCTTGTCGTTAAGTTGGACCCAGTTGTAGTTTCCCTACCCATGGCTCTACTGTCCCTTCTATTTGAACTTATAATTAGTACTATAGTTGGTAAGTGTACGTCCAAGAGACTAAAATCTTTGGGCTGTCCATGTGCCAGCAGGGCCCTGAATCTCAACTGAGTTGCAACACCTATTCTTCAGTTCATTGGACTCACCCAGGACAACTAACAAGGACTTGAGAGAATCTACAACTTCAAGCAAGAGATTTCCATCTACCAGCTATTTGGGATCAAAGTCCCCTCTCAATTAGAGGTGGAGTGGGCATCACCACCCCAGAATCCTCAGGACTGGGGAATGAACTATGGACTAAAGTAGACTTACTGGTATTCTACTATAGAATTATTGTGATTCTACCAATGGAAGAAATTATATCATTGATATGGAGGCTGTGGCCACTGGAGGTTCTGAGGGCAGGGAGAGAGAGCAGGTATAATATGGGGGAATTTTCAGGACTTGGGAATCTTCCTGAATGACATTGCAATGACAGATACAGGCCATTATATATCTTGCCATAACCTACAGAATTGTGTGGGAGACACTGTAAACTACAATGTAAACTATAATCCATGCTTAGGGGCAATGCTCCAAAATGTATTCATCAATTGTAATTAATGCACCACACTAATGAAGGATGCTGTTAATGTGGGAAAATGTGGGAGGTGTAGGGAGCATGGCATATGGAAATCCCCTATATGTTTCATGTAACATTTATGTAACCTAAGTATCTTTAAATATATATGAGTACCTTGAATATTTTGGATACAAGTCCTTACCAGATATGAGTTTTTCAAATATTTTCTCCCAGTCTGTGGCTTGTCTTTTCACCCTATTAATTGTGTCTTTTGCAGAGCAGAAGTCTTAATTTCAATGCAATACAACTTATGAATTTTTTTCTTTCATGGATTGTGCCTTTAGGGTTGTGTTTTAGTTTTGTAGGTTGATTAAAGCAGGTATCATGACCTGGGTTGGCTTAAACAATGGGAATTTGTTAGCTTAGAAATTTAAGCCTGTGAAAATGTCCAAATCAAGGCATCTTCAAGGTGATCCTTTCTTCCCAAAGACTGGCTGCTGGTGATCCTTGGTTCCTCTGCCACATGGCAAGGCACACGGTGGCATCTTCTGGTTTCTCCCTTCTCTTCTGGGATTTGTTGATTTCAGCTTCTTGCCTCTCTCTCTCTCTCTCTCTCTCTCTCTCTCTCTCTCTCTCTCTCTCTCTCTCTCTCTCTCTCCATTCTGATTAGAAAGGATTTCAGTAATAAGATTAAGACTCATCCTGAATGATATGGGTCTCACCTTAACTGAAGTAACCTCATCAAAAGTTCCTACTTACACTGGGTTTACACACACAGGAATGGATTATATTTAAGAACATGTTTTCCTGGGGGTATATACAGCTTCAAACCACCAAACTGCACCCCAAGAAGACATGTTCTTTCCACATACAAAATATATTCATTCCATCACAACATCCCAAAAGCCTTAAGTTATTTCAGTAACAGTAACTACCAAGTCTCATTAACATCAGTCGTAAGTGTGGTCTGTCCTGGGGAACAATTCTCCTCTGTCTGTGGACCTGTGAAACCTGGAGAACGAGTTATCTGCTTCCAGTATACAAAGGAGGTACAGACATAGGATAAACAGTACCATTCTCATAGGGAGAAACTGGAAGGAAAACAGAGGACATGGGTTCCAAACAATTCCAAAACACTGAAGGGCATACTCCATTAGCTTTCAAGCTCTGAGAGTCATCTATGGAATGATGTTTTGTCCTCTTGGCCTGGTGGACCAGCAGGCCCACACCTTCTAAGTGCTTGTGCTGCAGCCATGCACTCCCCAAACACTGGGGTGGAGGCTCCACCCTCTTCAAGTAATGGGGTGGTGGCCAGACTTTCCACAATCTCTGGGACACATGCTAGTGCTCTCAGAAGAGTGGGAGGGAGGTGGACACACACACCCAATTCCTGGGGAATATGCTCCATCCCCTCTGAAGACTGGGATGGCAGCACTCTTTCTGAACAATGAGCGGAAGACTCACCCACTCCAAGTGCTAGGGCATACTCATACTTTCCACACACTTATGGGTGGGTCCTCTCTCTTGGCTTGGTAAAATGTCTTTGGTCCAGACCTCAGTTTCCACAGTCCTGCCCTTGAAGTGATTTTTCCTTCAATCTGTCTCTTTTCTGTCCCTTTAAGTCCAGGCTGGCTGTGGCTCTGTTCATGCAGATCTTGCAAAAACACTTGTTGGTTTTGCATGTAATACACAGGGGTTCAAACCATCAGACAGTAGGATTTTCAATAGATCCTTCCTGGATAGCATCACCACTAATCCTGATTTGCCCTGGAATTGTTGACTGGTTCCTTTTAAACCCTCACATTCTCTGGGGATTCACTTTCTGGAAACTCAGAATTTTCCAAACCATCAATTCCTAGTTTCTTTGTGCCCAGGAGTTCAGTTCTCAGCCTATCCATTTCCTCTTACATTTTACTATAAACTGCAAGGAGAAGCTAGGCTGCACTTTCCATACTTATCTTGGAAATCTCTTCAGCTAAATATCCAAGCCCATCGCTTTCAAATTCTGCTTTCCATCTAACATCAGAACTCAATTTCACCAAGTTCTCTGCCACTTTAAAACAAGGATTGTCTTTCTTCCAGTTTCCAATAACACATTCATAATTTTCTTCTAAGACCTCATCAGAAGTAGCCTTAGCATCCATATTTTTACCAATAGTTTCTTCAAAGCAATTTAGGTCCTTTCTATCAAGTACCTCACAGTTCTTTCAGCCTCTGCCCATTAGCCCATTCCAAATCTGTTTACACATTATTATTTGCAATAGCAGCACCCCACTCTCCTGGTACCAAAATTTGTTTTAGTCTCCTAGACTGCTTAAAGCAGATACCATGAAATGAGTTTTCTTAAACAATAGGAATTTATTAGCTTACAGTTTTGAGGCTGAGAAAATATCCAAACCAAGGCAATGCTTTCTTCCCAAAGACTGGCTGTTGGTGATCCTTGGCCCATGGCAAGGCACAAGGTGGCATCTGCTGTTCTTTCCCTCTTCTTCTGGGTTTCATTGCTTTAATATTCTTGCTTCTGTGCCTCTCCTTTTCTGTCTTGCTTCCATTTGTAAAGAATTCCAGTAAGCCAATTAATGAGATAGGTCACACCTTAACTGAAGTAGCCTCATCAAAAGATCACACTTACTATGGGTTTACATGCACAGGAAAGGATTAGATTTAAGAACATGTTTTTCTGGGGTATACACAGCTTCACACCACTACAGGTTGTATCTAAAATCTCATTGCCAAACCCAAGGTCACTTAGAATTTTTTGATATAATCTTCTAGAAGTTTTAGCTTTGCATTTTACATTTAAGTCTATGCATTATTCAGCGTTCTCCAGAGAAACAGAACCATTAAGAGAGAGAGATTGGCCCACATGACCATAGAAATTGGCAAGTGCACGTTCCATAGGGCACAGTACAAGTTGGAAACTCGATGAGGGTGACATTGAATTCTCCAGGAGAAGCTGGTTGACTGAAGTAGAGATAGACATTCTTGCTTCTAACTGCTGAAATCCTCAGTTTTCACTTTAAGACCTCCAACTTATTGGTTAAGGAAATTCCCTATCATTGTAGATGCTATCAGTGCAGATGCAATCAATTGACAAATGATGTAAATTCATTTAGGAACTACCCTCAAAATGACATTCAAGCCAATGCTTGTTTGACTGAACAACTGGATGCCATAACCTAGCTAAGTTGACAAATTCAATTAGCCATCGCAGTCTATGATCCATTTTGAGTTAATTTTTATGAAATGTGTAAGAACTGTGTCTAATGGGTATGAACTTTGTTCATTTTTTTGCATGTAGATGTGCAGTTTTTCCAGTACTATTTATTGAAAAGAATATTATTTTTTCATTAAATTGCCTTTTTTCAGTGTCAAAGGTCAGTTGACTATGTTTGTAGGGGTCTATTCCTGGGCTCTCTATTGTGTTAAATTGATCCATGTGTCTACTGTTTCACCAACACCACATTGTTTTGATTTCTGTAGCTTTATAGTAAGTCCTGAAATTGGGTAGTGTCAGTTCTCCAAATTTGCTCTTCTTATTCAGTATTGTGTTGGATATTCTCTGTCTCTTGCCTTTCCATATAAAGATTAGAAAAAGTTTGTTCATATCCATAAAATAACTTACTGGGATTCTGATTGGGAATGCATTGAATATATAAATTAAGATGGGAAAAACCGATGTCTTAACAATATTGAGTCTTACCATAAATGTATATGGTATATTTCTCCATTTATTCAGATCTTCTTTGATTTCTTTCATCAGAGTTTTGTGGTTTTCCTCATATAGATCTTGTACATATTTTGACTGATTTATACCTAATTATTTCACTTGTTCATTCTAATGTAAATGGCATTGTGTTTTCACAATTTCAAATTCCCATTGTTCACTACTTGCATATAGGGAAAGCAATTCACTTTTTAAAATATAATAAACTTTATTTTTAAAGAGGTTTTAGATTATAGAAAAATTACCTTGAAAGTATAAGGGGGGGCCGGCTGTATAGCCCAGTTGGTAGGGCACCGGTTTACCACATGGGAGGCCCCAGGTTTGGTCCCCGGGCCTCCTCGAGCAGGCGGACTGCCTTGAGAAGGCAAGCCAATGTGGGCGGGGCATGCCTCCACGGGTGGGGCATGCTGCCGGGGGCAAAGGCGAGACCCCACGAGCAGGTGGGCTGCCTTGCCGGTGAGCTGACTCGGCAGGTTGCCCCAGCAGGGGGAGACAAGCAGACACAGAGGAATGCAGAGAAAAATGAACACAGCAAGATCAAGCAAAAAGGGGGGAGGATGTAGAATAAAATTTTAAAAAAAGAAAGTATAAGGGATTCCCATATACCCTCACCCCCTCCCCTTCCCACACCTTCCCCTATTAATAACATCTTACAACTGTGTGGTACATTTGTTACAATTGATGAATAAATATTGAAGCATTGCTATTAACCAATGTCTATAGTTTACATTGTAGTTTACAATTAATTCCAATGCCCTAAAATGCCACCTATTATTCTCCTCCCTCTCCTCAGAACCTCTGGTAACCACTATCTTCATATCAATGTTACATATTCTTCCGTTACTACGATATCAATAAGTTTACTTTGTCTGTGGTTTCATCCCCTCCCCCTTATGTTTGTTCATTCCTCAACATTGAGGATTTTGGGATGATGATGCCTGCTCTGCCTCAGATCAAGAGGGGGGCTTAGATCTTATGGGGCAGATGGAAGGAACTGTTTTCCTTGCAGTTGCAGATGCTACTTTTTGGGATGGGGGTTGTCCATCATCATCATTTTGTTAGTTGCAGTGGGCGAGTCCGATGACTGGTGTTGGCTGCAACTCTTCTGAGATTCAGGGCTCAACTGGTATATGGACAGACTGGAGATTTATATCTCTGAAACATATATTTAATGGTATAGTGCTAATTATAGGCTCAAACAAAAGAGGTAGAAAAATCATGTGTGGGGAAATTATAAATGAGACTAGATCTGTAACACTGGGGAAATAGGTTGTCATATATTCCAAGGTAAGGCCCTTTGAAAGTGTGCTGATTTCAAGGGATTTTGTGCTTTGCCTATAGTGTCTGGATGGCTCTAGAGCTAAAGAATGTAGCAGGATGCCCCAAGAAAGTATAAGGGATTCCCATATACCCTCACCCCCTCCCCTTCCCACACCTTCCCCTATTAATAACATCTTACAACTGTGTGGTACATTTGTTACAATTGATGAATAAATATTGAAGCATTGCTATTAAACAATGTCTATAGTTTACATTGTAGTTTACAATTAATAAATGGGAGTTTAATATTTTGTTGTTTATTGTGTGGGTCTCCACCCACTGAGATAACACCCTGTGACAGGATGAACACATCCATATTCCATAAAAGCATGCCCCAGGTGTATCCTAACCTTGTATACTAATTTTGTTTACTAATCTTGTTTCCTGCCACCCTGGTCTAGTTGCTTATTAGTTCTAGGAAGTTTTTGTTGATTCTTTGGGATTTTCTATATAGAAAATCATGTCATCTGCAAAGACAGTTTCATTTCTTTCTTTCCAATTTTTATACCTTTGATATCTTTTTCTTGTCTTTTTTTTCATTAGCTAGTACTCCCAGCATAATGTTGAATAGGAGTGGTGAGGGGAGCATCCTCGCCTTATTCTCAATCTCAGGGGGGAGAGCATCTAGTTTCTTGCCATTACATATGATGTTTCCTGCAGATGTTTCATAGATGTTCTTTATCAAGTTGAAGAAGGTTCCCTTTTATTTCTAGTTTTCTGAAAGTTTTTGATCATGAGTTGGTATAGGATTTTTTTCAAATACTTTTTTATGTATCTATTGATTTTTCTTTTTTAGCTTGTTGATAAGATGGATTACAATAATTGATTTTAAAAGCATTTTATTGAGATATTTTCACACACCATACAATCTATCCAAAGTTTACAATAAATGGCTCTTAGTGTATGAATGTGGTGCATTCATCACCACAATCAATTTTAGAACATTTTCATTACTCCAAAAAGAAAAACCCTGTACCCCTTAGCAGTCACCTCTCAACCTCTCTCTTCTTTCCCAGTCCCACATAACCACTAATCTATTTCTGTCTCTATAGAGTTATTTATATTTGCATTTTCTATAAAAGGAATCATACAATATTTAGTACTTTGTGTCTGGTTTCATTCACTTAGCATAATGTTTTTTAAATTATTATTTTTTAATTAGAGAAGTTGTAGGCTTACAGAAAAGTCATGTAAAAAATACAACATTCCCATATAATCCTCATGGTTGACACTTTGCATTAATGCAATATCTTTGTTACAATTGATGAAAGAATATTAAAATAGTACTATTACTATAGTCCATAGATCACATTAGGTGTAAGTTTGAAATTCTTTTATGAATCACAAAAAGAAAAAGATTTTGTTTCTCAACGAAACCATTTCTGTAGGTGTGAGATCCTTTTGATGGGACTATGTCAGTGAGGCATGACTCAAGTTGAGTCTCCACCCTTTTGTTGGTTTGATAAAATGGAGACACACAGAGAGACACACACAAATAGAAAGGAAGCCACCATATTGATCTTGCCATGTGAAAGATAGGACTGCAGGAAAACAGAGAAGCCCCGAGAGGCTGGGTCCATAGAACCAGCAGAGCACAGAGGCATGGAAAGAGCCCCTGAGGAGCTGGGCCTGTGGAGCAGCCCAAACTGAGGAGACAAGCCCTGCCATATTAACAGTAGCTGACTTTGGTGAGAAAGCAACTCTGATGGTGCCTTGATTTGGACATTTCACAGCCTCAGAACCGTAAGCTTTTACCCCAAATAAATTCCCTCTATAAAAGCCAATACATTTCTGATACCTTGCATCGGCAGCCCTATGGCAA
>PVKH010026285.1:0-13238 GCA_004027955.1 Chaetophractus vellerosus | reverse complement strand
GTTGTTTTAGTATTGTCAATATTGTATGTAATGGATGTGAAAGACAATATTGGAATATGTTTGTGTGTTATGAATTGAGTCCTACTTTTTATATTACTTTCAATATTCAGTAGGAGGAACAGCCTTTGGCATTTTGTATCCAATAAATCCTCCCACTTATTAAAACTATTAAGAATCTTAGAAACTATTTGTTAGGATTTAGTTCAAGAAGGTCTTGGGTAGCCAGGTTTTTTTAATAATTTCTGCTATTACAAGCTGTACATTTTGATATTCATTATAAAATGTTTAACAATGCATACTGATTTTTAAAGTGAATTTTTATGTTGTCTTTTTTATTATTTAATAGAATTCAATAAAATAATAAATGCAAATAAGTATTTTTAAATTTATATATATTCCATATAAATTTATAATATTTGAGTTTATAGATAGTTTTATACATATTTCTATATATCTATCTATATCTCTTCTTCTCTCTCTCTCTCTCTCTCTCTCTCTCTCTTTCTACCTTTATTTCTCTCCCTCTCTCTTCAATAATACTCCAAATAGAACAGTGAATTTGGATAAAACTTTTTGTGATGGTTAATTACATTTGTCATCTTGGCTAGTTTACCATGTACACTTTTTTGGTCAAGCAAGCACTGATATGATTGTTACTGTGAGGGTGTTTCATAGATGGATTAGCATCTATACCATTTGATTGCATTTATGGCTGATGCATCCACAAACAACAAATGAGAATGCCCACAACAATGAGAGGCTTTTCCTTATCCAATCAGTTTTCTGATTATTAAGGCAGAACTGAGGATTTCAGCAGTCAAAAAGTTTGTCTACCTCTTCATCAGTGATCCTGTTTCTCCTGCAGAATACAACTTACCTTCAATGGAATTTCAAGCTTGTGGCCTGCCTATGGAATTTGGATTTGCTAATCCCTGGTCACACAAGCCAATTCCTTTATTAATTATATATGTATACATATCCTATTGGTTCTGTTTCTCTAGAGAACCCTGACTAACACTATCTTTATAACCTCAGAGTAGGGAAATAAATCTCAGACAAAAAAACAAAAAGAGCAAATCCTTATGAGAGTAGTAAATTTACTAAAGTAAACCCTTGTCCCCAAAAGACACCAATATTAAAATGCAAGCTCTGACCTATTACTTATATTTGCAGCTCATATTTGAAATGCTTAAAACTCATTTTTATGCAGAATACATAAAGATCACACTCAATCATTAAGAAAATGAAAACAACCATTAGAAATATATGCAGCAACATTGGCAATGGAAAGAACAGGAAATCTAAACTGCTAGTAGCTAAATAAAAAGTTGTTCAACCTAAGCTAATCAGGGAAATGCAAATTAAGACAATAATGAGATACCATTTCACACATTTCTGGTGAAAATTTAAAAGGGGAGTGATGGGAATTATCTTCCACAGCTGATAGCAGTATAAATTGATCTCCTTTGAAATTCATTTGGCAATAACAAATTAGTTGGTCAAACACATTTCTTACAACCCGGTAATCCCACTCCATGATTTATACTTTGTTGGAACACATGCATCATTAGTCACTGCAGCATTGTTTGAAATATGAAAACATTTGAAACCACCTTGTCTTAACTTGCTAAAAGCTGCTAGGAGCAAAATACCAGGAAAATGGTGGATTTTATATTGGGAATTTATTAGACTAAAAGCTTACAGTTCTGAGGCTGTGAAAATGTCCCAATCAAGGCATCATCAAAGATGCTATCTCACCCAAGGTTTGCTGCTGGTGATCCTGGACTCCTGCCATGTGGCAAGACACAATAACGACCAATCTCTGCTAAAGACTCCACCTTCCCCTCCAAGTTCACTTTTCCCTGAGCTCAGGGATGGGTAATCAGGCATATGGTTTGTTTCTACCCTCTCCTTTGGGCCTCATCTCTTTTAGCCCCTCCGGGACTTCTTCAAATGTCTCTGTGCTCCACTGATTCCAGCCTCTTGGGATTTCTCTGTTTCTGCTGCTTTTCCCTGTGTGTCTCTTCTCTCAGTCATCCATTTATAAAGGATTCCAGAAAAAGGGTCAAGACCAACCCTGGAACATAACTCACTGAAGTAATCATATCAAAGCTTCCCATATCCACAGGAATGGATTACCTCTAACAACATGATTCTTTCTGGGTTCCACAAACAGTCCCAAATTGTTATACACATCTCAATGGAAAAAGTTTATTTATTCATACATTTTATTTAAAATATAATAATTAGTGATCAGTCATGATCATATACTTCTCACCCACTGTCTCTCAACCTCTGCTTAATTTTTTCTCTACTCTTTTGCTAAGTTCAGATCTAGCTTCCATTTCATGAATTCTCTTTTCTGTGGTATCTAATCTACTATTTAATCCATAAAGTTTTTAACATCTATGACTATTTCCATTAGATTTTAATTTTGACAGATTTGATAGCATCATATATTTTCTTGCATTTTCCCTTCTTTGCTTTATACATCTAATCTCTTTAAAGAATTGGTTTTTTCATGGCCTTTCTTGGTTAGCTTTATTCTGAGAGGTTCTTTGTGGATCTAAATCTATTTTTTGTTATGTCTTCTAATTCTTACTAGAGTATTTGCCCATTCATTTCTTAATTTCATATTGTGAGCTCAATTTAGCCATATCTTGATCTATAGGAATCTTTTAAATATATAACTGCAGTGCCATTTTTCCTAAGAGCACCACCAGTTCAGATTCACTTCTTTAAGTTAATTTCTCAGTTTCAGGTCTTAGGATATTTTAGATAGGATAAAATCAAAGTGTGAAACTACAGAAATCACAGCCCATGGCCCACTTAAATGTTCCTTAGGTGGAACTTTTAAGTACACCTCACTCAGATCAGGATAAGGTGGAAATTATGGGAGCTAAAGGAAAAAAATGGAAAGTAAGATCCTGAATTGCAGACATGAAATATTATTTCATGGGCTTGTCAGGACTTAGGAAAAAAACACTTCTAGTTTTTGTTTTAAAATTTTCAGTGGATTTAAAATCTTTATTTTTAATTTCATTGTTTTAGGGAGAGACAAATAAGCAATTTTTAAAAAAATATCTAAGTCATCAATATTGTCACCAGACTTGCCCATATGTGCTTGCTCAAGCACTCATTTTTTTTTTTAATGTTTTAAGAAATTTTTGCAATAAAATGTCAGGTTCCACTGGGTGGCAGCATTAAATGAAATTACACATACATGTATAAAATAGTGTAAAAATAGTATCCAACTATGCATAGTGTTTTATAATCTGTTTTCTCCATTCAACACTATACTGTGTACATTAGCCCATGACAACACATCTTTCTATCTATCTATCTATCTATCTATCTATCTATCTATCTATCTATCTATCATCTATCTATCTTTCTATCTATCGGTCTATCTATCTACCTGCCTACCTACCTACCTAGCTACCTATCTATCATCTATCTATAACTATCTAACTATTCATGATTATGTGTCTGTATTATTAATACTTGGACAGCATTCTATTATAAAATATGGCATATAAATATTTATCAAACAAATATTCTACTACTGGACTCTAACATTGTTTCAATTTTTCCAATTATATATAGCACTTCAATAAACTCTCTCATATGAACAATTTTGCATGACGGCATGAAAATATCCAAAATATTTCTATTGCTTTCTTGAGTAATGTACCAAGAAACAGTGTAAAAAGAGTTTATTCTCCCATACTATTGCCAACATAGAAATTATAATTTCATTTTTTGCCTATATTTCAGATGACAAAGATATTCAAATATTGTTTAATATATATGTTTGATTGTCCAGCAGTTTCAACAGATTTTCTATGTGTAGTGGTAACTAAATAGCTCAGGTAGTTTCTTTTCCTAACTTGAACACTTTTTCCTGCTGGGATGTTCAGCTCTTTTCTGTGGTTTGTATGCTATCTTTCTGAATTGATAACATAAAAACTTTCAATGTCATGTCTGTAGTAAATAATTTTTTCCTTTGTTTTTAGGCTTTTAAGTGTGTTTTATAATTATGTAATAATTTTACATTTGGGTTTCTTTTGTGGTTTTCATTTTCACTATCCAAATTTTTTCTTTCACCAAAAATCCTTTCTTGAGTGATTTTCATGTTCACTATACCAATTTTTTTCTACCTATTTCATTTCAAATGACTTAAACAGCACTAAATGTTTGGCTGCCTCGTTCCTTTCCAGCCTCTCCTTGTTGATTCAAAATGTTCATTTTATTTTCTGAAAATATTGAATTGACTCCAGTTTCTGACATTTAACATGCTCTTTTTTGGTTGTTACCAGGGATTGAACCTGGGACCCCATACATGCAAAGCAGGCACTCAACCACTGAACTACTCCTGCTCCCTCAACATGTTCTTTCTAAACTTCCAGTCCTTGATCATGCTTTTTCTCTTTTTGATGTTCCTTTCCCCCATTCCCAACAAGTTAATTCAACTCAGCTTTTGTTAATCCTGATAACTTCTACCCAAGATCCATCACCCCTTTATTCCTTAACTTTTTGAACCTCAATTTGTTTGAGAAAGTAATATGACCAGATATAAATGCTCAATTATCTAACTTGAATGTAGAGGATGCCCAGTTTTGACCAACAAAATATAAGAAATCTTTGGGATTTAACCTTTGTAGTTAAAAGGTTTAAAAACAGAGAGAATAAATATTTTTTCTCTGTAGTTGACTGCATGGAACACATGCATGATGCCTGGTGGTGAAAAAATGTCAGGAGGCAGTCCTAGGGCAAATGTATGAGAATGAAAAATTATGTTCAAGATGTCAGGGCAGAAGAGAAAAAACATGGGATTATTTTATTCATTGAGTTCAGATCCATTTTTTACCCTTCTTTGTTCTGGTCTGTGCCAGGAGAAGCTAATCCCTATGGACTATGTTTGCCTTATTCAATTTGGTTGCTTGCTGAATTATACTTAGGATTCCTGATTCAAAGCACCAGAAGATGATGATGGTGAGAAAACCTGGGTTGAAAGGAGTATTTTTCCCTGCTTTCCCTTTGCATCAACACACTACATTTCTGAGAGTAGCTTCAAGTTGTGTCAGGTTGCCCTCTCCACAGTTCCCAATCTCTGTTGACTTTGTAAGCCATTTTCCTCCCCTTGTACTTCCAAGCCAATGGGTGGCCACCAGTTATTCTCTTTGTCTACACTCTCTGTGCCTTCCATCCCTTCTTTATTCTCACATATCTACTAAAATTGTAAGTATATCCTTCACCCTAACTACCAGAGATGACCTTTCTTACCTGCCAGAATCCCACCTGCTACTTAAATGATGCCTAGTGGTGCCACTGAGCCAACACACCAGCACTTCACTAGCCCTGCATTCTCCTTGTTGCCTTACAAGTAAAACACATTTCTGTTGGTCAGATTTCCTCTTACTTACCACAAATTTCATTCCTTTATTCCAGGTGTTTAATTTGTTTTAGTTTCCTAAAAACTGCTGGGAGCAATATACCAGAAATATGTTGGTGTTTATAATGGGATTTTATTAGGTTAAAAGCTTACAGTTCTGAGGCTGTGAAAGTGTCCAAATCAAGGCATCATCAGAGATGCTGTTTCACACAAGCTACCGCTGTGGGTTATCAGGGACATGGCATTGCATAATGGCAACTCTGCCAAAATCAAGTCATCAAGAGAAGCTCTTTCTTTGAGCTCAGCTGTGAGCAATTAGGTATATGTGTCCACTCTTCCCTTTCATCCAGGCCTCCCTCTCAGCTCCAGGGGGTGGGGTGTCTCTTTCTGTGCCTCTGTGCTTCACTGATTCCAGCCTCAGCCTATGGGCCCCCTCTCTCTGCCTCTTGGGGTTTCTCTGTTTTTTTTTTCTGTGTCTGTCTGAATATTTCTCCATTTACAAAGGACTCCAGCAAGAGGGCTAAAACCCACCCTGGGTCATTCTTCACTGAAATAATAAAATCAAAGCCACTCTCAACTGAATCCAATCCAATCAAAGGGTCCCACATTGATAGGAATGGATTAGTGCCAAGAACATGATCTTTTCTGGGATCCACAGTAATCCCTTAACTTTCACAACATTTAATGCATTTTCCCTTAGGAATAAGTCACTTCTCACAGCTGCCAGTTCCTGCTTTCCCTAACACTTCCCTATTACATTATCCATCATTCATTCTCTTTTGAAATTATTTTTCATTTTGTTTTATTCTGTTGGTCTGCAAAAGGCAATATGTCAGGAATGGGTTGGCTTTTCCAATGGAGATTTATTAGGTTGCAAGATTATGGTTTGGGGGATGATAAAAACATCCATTTTGAGGTATCATCACACAAGGTTTTCTCCCCCAAAGGCCAGCTGCTGGTGATCATTTCTCTTCTGTGTTTTGTTGCTTTCAGCTTCTGGCTTCCTCTCCACTCTTATGACTTTCTCTCTGTGCTTCTGTGGGTTTCTCTCTTTGTCTAGTTCCATTTTCATCCTGGTTATAAAGGATTCCAGTAAGAAGATTAAGATCCACCCTGGGTCACACCCTGCTTAAGTCATCAAATCAAAGGAGCCTACATTCAGTAAGTTTAAAGTCATGGGAATGGATTATGGATTATCTCTCAAGACATAATTTTTAGGGGTCTACCCAGCTTCAAATCATCACACATTGTTTTCAGCAGTAGAGTGTAGTCTTCTTGAAAGTAGGGACAACATGTATGGTATTCTTCACTTTTCATCAGGATTGTATTCCTAGAAAAGCACTAGTACAGAAAGAAATGTGAGGATTTATCATAGAATAAAAAATCTACAAATAAAACACTCACTAACTAAATCCAGCCAAATGTTTCTTTTAAAAATCATAATGAAATAGTGCTTAGCCCAGGGTTAAAAGCATGATTCAGTAAATATAAGAATTCAATTCATCTCAATAATGGTTTAAAATAAAAATATCAAAACTTTCCAAATAAATGCAGAAAAACATTGATTTCATTGATATTGTTGATTTGTTTGTGTTGAACAACAATTTTTAACTTTTTTCTCAGAAAACCAAAGATGAAAGGGAACTTCTGCTATTTTATGAGTTACTCATGAAAATCTACTTCTAATATCATATTTAGTGTGAAGATCTTGAACACAATTCCTTTAAGACTAAAATCAAGAAGGATGCATGCCATCACTGCTACTTCTGAGGACAATTTTAGTGGTAACATAAAAATTATAATAGGAAAATAATAAAATAGTTAATGCATAATTTATGTTCATGAAATAATCAAATAAATGAATCTACTGAATTTAATATATCATTACCAAATAGTCAACTTATTGAACTGTAATCAATATTAATTTAATTCTCTTAGGTTTTCTGATTTAAGGAGGTTAGTATTGCCACATGTAGCTGTTTGATATAATTATGAATTCCAAAAATTGATATTGAATCATGCTTGTAAACTGATCTGTTCATCTGGGCATGATTAAGCTATAATTAGGGCATTGACAGGGTCATGTCAGTAGGGCATTGAGCCCCACCACTTGGTGGATGTGGGAATCAAATATAAAAGGCAAGGCAAAGGACAGAGGGAGCAGATTTGAGAAGCAGATTTTTGAGAAACAGTTCTGTTGTTGGAGAGGATGCCCCAGGAGAAGAGAAGTGAACTGTTCACCTCATAGTCTGCAGTTGACCTTGTGGAGGAAACAGAGGCACTGAGCCCAGAGAGAAACACAGCCCTGGGAAGAGAAGAACCCAAGAAGCCCAAACCCTGGCAAACATTGGCTGCTGTCTTGATCCAACACGTGACAATGGACTTTGATGAGGGAACAAACTTATACTTTATGGCCTGGTAACTGTGGACTTCTACCCCAAATAAATGCCCTCTATAAAAACTAACCAATCATTGGTAATTTGCAAGTGTAATCTTTTGGCTGACTAGTACACCATGCAATATGTATCCCTCTTTTAATTCATTCATTTATTCAACAAATATTTATAAAACCTTTAGCAAGAAAGTGACACTCTTTTCTAAGTTAGACTAGAATAGTGACAAACTAATATGAGACTTAGTAGGAAGGAACAGTGGGCTTTGGTGGCTGATTTGACATGGAAAAGAACCAGAATCCAAGATGCCTCATACATTTCTGGCTGAAAAATTAAACTGGGTGATGGAAATTCCAATATTTATAACTTCATTATTTTTTCTTGTTTTCTTTTCAATTGTAAATTGACACTTCTCATCATTTCCATACTGTGGAAGGAATACTGAATGTGAAAATGATGAATACACCTCCTCTAACATGGGCACAAATTTCTCATCTCTGAATAATCCCAATGGGACCACATCAAAACAGTGGGGATGTAATTCATAATGACCACTGAAATAGTCTGTATGGAAGCCTACTCTCCATTAGTAAGAGGATGGTCATTTTCCTTTCTACACAGCCAGAATGGAAAGCCTTTAAGAAAGAATTGAAAAGTCACCTCCCATTCTAAAATTAGGTTGGTTTTCAGAAAAAAAACATCCACGTAATTTAAAGGACAAATCCAGCACACCTCATTGATCCATGTAAATCTATTTGATAAAGTTCATTTGTGGGAACAGGTTAATTTTTTTTTAAAGAAAAGAATGGTTTATATTTGGCATCATGTTACAAAAGAAATGGTAAAGGATTATTTATTAATTCACAGAAGTGAACGTATTACTTTACTTGATATGTTAAAAATGTTTTAGTCAAAGGGAAGATTATAGTAAAAGAGCCGATGTTGTCTGATTCAGAGTGCAAAAACCAAAGTCAACAGGTTTAAGTGGAAAAGAAGCGGACTCCTAGATTAATTTAAGAAAGAATAATATAGTGAGCATACCCATCCAAATATGGAGCATTTATCCTGCAAAAACCAAATGCCTTTGTTGTAGAAATGTTCAATTTGAATGATGACTATTCAATAAATATTTAATGGGGATTCATATAGTAGACAAATTAGATGAGATTGCCTTGAAAGTAACTATCCATTTGGAGGTCTAAACTTCCAGGTAATATAAAAAAAATCAATCTTCCCCCAAAATTGTATGTCAGCTTTTAAATATTTTACCTTTGAAGATTACAAAACACTCTCTTATCTAACTTCACCTTCACAGCAACCTCACAATTATGAGGACAGATATCTTTATTGCCCTTTTTGGCAACAATAATGACAAAGAGAGACATTAACTGACTTTTCCCAGGTCATGGAGTTAGCTAGTGGTGGTCCATATGGGTATTGTTTGCTCATCTTCTCACTTATATTTCCCTCACAGATTTATAAAAATATTAACACAAACACATGTGTGTGTGTATCTTCTAACACATGAGTTAGGCTACTTGCAAATAAAAGAGATGTTACCAAGTTTTCAGAATTAAAATCATCCTATAGCTCAATTTCATTCAGCTCTTCTCCATTTGCCAGTATCTATCATCTCTTCACATTCTTTTTTCTTCATGAATCTTTCTCCATCATCTTCCTCAGTGTACCTTTCATATCTTTATTTCATAATGTGTAAATGAAAGGATTTAGGGTTGGAGTGATGATTCCAAAAAATAAGACCATGCATTTGTCCTAGTCTTGGGAGACAGAGGAAGCAGGCTGCAGACACATGGCAGCAACAATACCATAGAAAAGGAACACCACTGCCAAGTGGGAAGAGCCATTGCCCAGTGCCTTCTGATGTCCTTCAGACCGCCTAATCTTCCACACAACCTTCTCAATGCAGCTGTAGGAAATAAGAATGAGAAAGAGGGACAACAGAAGTATAAATGCACTGAAGAGGAAGAGCTCCATCTGATTAAAGGTGGTATATACATAGGCAAGTTTGAGGAGAACTGGAACTTCACAGAAGACATGGTCTATGGCATTTCTTCTGCAAAGAGCAACCTGCATGTTGAGCACCATCTGCACTAATGAACTGGCCAAACCCATTAACCAGGTCATGGTCACCAGTTGCAAACAGATACGAGGATGAATGAGTGTGGTGTAGTGAAAAGGCAAGCATGCTGTGACATACTGGTCAACAGCCATTACTGCAAGAAGGATGCACTCTGTGGAACCCAGAGCCAAGGCCACATAGAGCTGACCAACACAACCACAATAAGTTATCATTGGGGCTGGCTGTACCCCAATTGGTAAGGCTCCAGTTTACCACATGGGAGGCCCCAGGTTTGGTTCCCAGGACCTCCTTGAGTGGGCACCATGAGCAGGGCAAGCTGCCATGAGAGGCAGGCTGCCACATGGTGAGCTGACTTGGTGGTTCAGCACAGTGGGGGGAGACAACCAGACACAGAGGAACACAAAGATGAATGCAGCAAGAACAAGCATAAAGGAGGGGATATGTAATAAATAAAAAGTAAATCTTTAAAAAAATAAATAAGTTATTATCTTATCTGGGCCCTTCAAGTTGAAAAGCATCTGGAGGGGTGTACTGTTCCCCAGTGAGTTGGTGGTGTAGCTGAGATACAGGGATGATAACTGGCTGAGGAAAAGGTACACTGGGGTGTGGAGCTGGAGATCCAGGAGAACCAACAAAAAGATGGCTGTGTTGCCAAGCAGGATCAGCAAGTAGAAACTAACAATGAAAACAAAGGGGCCATCTCTAGCAGAGGCAGGCTGGAGACACCCAGTAAGAAAAAGCCACTGAAAGAGCTGGTGTTGGTGCTGACCATTACCTTACATTGCATTGCTGCTAAGAGAGAATATATATTTACATAAATAGGTACCCAAGGTTGAATAGAAATCTACAATTTCAACAACCTTTCTAGGCACCTCACTAAAAGAAGGAATGATAGCATATTCCTGATATTTAGTTTTTTAATTCTTGAATATAAATAATTATTCCAAATTTAAACCTTACTCCAATTTTATGCCACCACTACTCTTCTTTAGATGTCTTCCGTAGGATTTTTTTCCTTTTGCATATTTTCTAAATATACAATATCTGGAACATCTACTTTCCTATTTCTTTACCCCTGCCTCTAAACATGCTTGTATCCCCTCAATTTTAGAACCAAACAGCGCTATTCAACTTCATTTTGTGCTTTCTGTTCTCTTCACCTTCTGCAATCCTGTTCTAAATGAGGATGTAAAGCTTTATGTCTTCAATATCTACATGTAATCAGAAGGGAATATTTTCTGATTTCACTGTTGTAAGAGGCATCAGCTAAAGCTACCCTTCTTCCCACATTGCCTATATATGTTTTCTGTCCTTTTGGTCTGCTGAAACAGAATTCACAATAATGTTGTAACAGTAAATCCAATGGGTTTGTCTCTTCCATTTTGCCACATTACTCTTAATAATGAAATATATCAATCACTGTGCTTTTATTCTTTAAATTCTTTAAATTCTGACCATTATGAAATTCTTAACAGCTTAATTCTTTCTCCATTATGATAGATTTCTCTTTACTATACTGAATTTTATTATTTCTCCTCCCCATTATTGCCATTTTACAGTTTTCAATATCTGTTTACATGGGGCAATTTTGGGACAATGGAATTGCCCTGCATGACATTGCAATGAAGGATACAGTTCATAATACATTTTGAAAAAATCTATAAAATTGTGCAGAGCTGAGTGTAACTGTAATGTTAAGTATAGTCCACAGTTAGTAGCAATGCTTCAATATGTTTTCATCAATTGTAACAAATGTACCACACTAATGAAAGATGTTAATGGGGAAAAGCATGGGGGGGGAGGTGGGGGTATATGTGAATTTCATATATATTTTCCATGTAAAAATTTCTGCAAAGTAAAACTTCTTTAAAATTTAAAAAGCAATCTGCTTTCTTCAATTTTACATTAATTCTTCTCAAAATTTTCACCCAATCACATGACTTCAACTCATTGCTGTGACACCATGATTTTAACTTCATTTCTTTTTAATACTTTTGGTTATTAAACTTATACCACTATGTCTGTGCTTAAGTATGCATATTCTAATGTTACATTTAATTCAACATGTCTAGCCATGATTCCAAGTCCCCATGAGAAAGGAAGTCCCATGACTTCCTTGAAAATAGTGCATACCCTTTTCCAGGCTTCTCAAATTAAATGCAGCTTCATATTTGACCCCAACTTCCATTCAGCTCTTCTCCATTTGCCGGTATCTATCATCTCTTCACATTCTTCTTTCTCATGAATCTTTCACCTTCATCTTCCTCAATGCCCCTTTCATATTTTTATTCCTTAATGTTTAAATGAAAGGATTTAGGGTTGGAGTGATGATTCCAAAAAATAAGGCCATGCATTTGTCCCAGTACTTGCAGGCAGAAGAAACAGGCCTATTGCCATCCTATTGCCATCACTTTCTATCATATCCTAAAAATTCACTGAAATATGACCCTTTATCATGTTTCTTCCAGGATAAAAACATGTAGCAACTTCTCAGTTTATAAAGTATAAAAATAAATGCTTTTTAATCTATGTATTGTTCTGTGAGCTTCTGAATTTTTTTGTGTTTAGCAGTCATTCTTTATTTATGACACACTGGCCTTTATGTCTACTGTTTCCCTATATTACAGTTAGCATTACCATGCATATTATAAGAATCTTGCAAGAAAGAGCAATGAATAATGTTTTAAAGGCCTGAAAGACATGACTTAGGTAGAAAACAGGTGTTTTCCATCTCTCAGCTTTCCTTTCTCTACAAGCTCTTTCCTGTCAGTCTCATTTACATAATGTCATCAGCCATCATCTCTAATCAGACATTTTGCAAATACATGCAAACACACACATGTCATGCTTGTCCTCACTGGTGAATTTGACATGACCAGTATTTCTGGAGTGGCAGCTAATGGATGAATTGATGTAATCAAGTAAAGATATTTCTGTTGTAAGAGAAAATAAGTGAGGTGGTAGCTAGTGAGCAAGGTCTTATAAAATAAGGATATATAAAAATTAGAATATAACAACACATTACAGTAATCAAATGATCCAGTATAAAGAGAAATATTAATGATGCAGAAGAGAAAATGAATTCCCTGAGCAATTTACCTGAGGTGGCAAGAGAGATGTGATCTAGGCCAGAAGTGGGAGAACTGGATATATAAGGAGTCTGAAAAGTTGAACCATCAAAGCAGGTGGAAAAAGAGAATATATGAGTGTCAATGCTGGCTGGTGGACAAATGTGGTGGTGAGTGAACCCTGATGTTCTGTCTGTTTGGATTTTCTATAAAAATACATGATGTAAGAAAAAATGTTAATAATAGAATATGAAAAGTCTTATAACCCATCAACAAAACCA
>PVKH010026284.1:0-13240 GCA_004027955.1 Chaetophractus vellerosus | reverse complement strand
TCTGAAGCATCATCCCTTCTGGGATCTATACAGAATAAGTTGTATGCTTATTTTGCTCAATCTTGCTTCCTTTCCTTCTCTCACAGGTTTTGATCCTGCAGGCACAGACCAGTCAACTTCCTGAATTTAAATCTGCCTTAGAATTTTATCTCTGGGGAAATGAATGTGCGAGATCTACTAAAGTTAAGATAGGTATATTTATGATCCATAAATTCCACTCCTATTATATTCCTTAAAGAAACTACGTATACGGACATCAGGATACCTATATTAGAATGCTCATAGTAGTGTGATTTGTAAGAGCCTCAAACTGGAAATATTTAAACATCCATCACTATTAGAATGGATGAATAAATTGTGGTAAAATCAGACAGTTGAATATTATAAAATTATATAATAATGAAAATGAACAAACTATAGCTCTACAACCACAACCTGGAGGAATGTTATGTATTTAAGAAAAAGGAAAGAAGCAAGACACTAAAAATGCATATAATTTAATATTTGAATTTGGTGATAAGGAGGAATTTTGAAAATATGTTACTAGAATAAAAAATTTTAAAAAATTTAGAAATGTACCAGACAGCGAACCCTATCATAAACAACAGACAACTCTATATTTTATGCATGATTTTTCTGTAAACCTACAACTTTTTCTAATAAGAATAATGCATACAGTATGATAAACATACAATAAAGAATATATGAGATATCTATATATCTATATCTATAGATCTACATATATCTATATCTTCTGTAAATAGCTTAGTTTAATTTTTTGCCTAGGTGGAACTGTGTGTTTTAGGGAAGTACAGTTTAAAACTAAAAAGAAAAGTAAATAAATGTTTACCATAAACTTCAGGATAGTGGTTTTATGTTTAGAAGAGAGGAGTTTGACTATGTTCAATTAGGAACACAAAAGGTCTTCTGGAAAGCAGAAGATTTCTATTTCTAGACTGAGGCGGTATTAATTTGGATGCTTATTTTTAACTAATTTTGCCTATTGGACTGCAGCACTTTTAAAATGTGGCTCTATGCCAAGAAGGAATATGACTTTGACATCCAGATTTAACTAGAGCATGCACACTTAAGAACTGTTCTGGAACCCATCTATATAGGAAAGGGTAGCCTGGGGAAAATTGATGGGTCTTGGAAACTTCCTAAAGCATAAAACACCATAAAACAAATCTCTTTTTAGTCATAAGACTGTCTCTTAAAGGAATTAAAGCCTTCAGGCCTTAAATATAAAGCTAGTTCAAGAGATCAGATTTAAGTGGTAAGATTTTTGTTCACAATTTGGGCATGTGATTGGCTTTTAAGGAAGATTATTTTAAGGGATGATTTTATTACTTATGCCTAGGTGGCCCTGCCCTTTTAGTGTGTGGGTATCCTCAACAGGCCCAGGAAGTCTGGCTTCCTGGGAGAGAAAGAATTAAATTCAGTCTTTGGTGATGTTATTGAGTTGCTGGTCCAAAACTCTTGGTAGGAGTTAGGACACTGCTCTGCTGGCTCACGGTGGGGGGACAGATGGCTGCCTTTCTTGGACAGCCTTAGGATACAGAACATACACCTGTCACCTGTCTGTGCTTCTTTGGTTGCATCTGCTGAGACCCACTGACTTAAGTATTGTTCCTACCTTGCATAGAGCTTGCAGGCTATTGAAAACCTGCAGACCTGTGACCCTCTTTCTCCACCATCAACCTTGCCATCCACTTATCCAACCTTGTCTAGAATCGTGGGGCCATGACTTTTAACAGCTCTTTTCATTCATTCAGTCAACACATATTTATAGAGTGCCTATGGTGTCCCTAGCACTGTTTTAGAACTGAGAGTACACACTTGAGAAAAAAACAACAAGGTCCAGTCATAATGGGGCTTGTACTGTAGTGCAGAGATCTTCCAGGATTTTCCTATCTTGGGAGAATAAAAGGCAATGTTAAAGCTTACCTTGTAAATCTATGTGAAAGTCTCTCTTATTTGAAAAGAAAAGGAAAGAAACAAAGAGAGGGAGTGGGAGAAACAGAGAAGAAAGAGGGAGGGAGGAAGGGAGGAAAGGAAAAAGAAAGGACCTGCTCCCTCCTCCATAACTAGAACTAGATAATTAGTTCCTAACTGGATCAGTAGATGATTCCCTTGTCTTCTGTGCTATTTCTAATTTTCATTATAAAGTTTCTGATAAAAGGAACAAAATCAGGCCATTAAATCTTATAATTAGCAAGATGGTTAAATAATGGTATTCAGATTACTTGCATCTCAAGCCTTCCTCTATTCTTTATAACCGAATGCTTTTGAAACATTACTCAATATCTTTATGTCTCAGAAATATGGATATTTCAATGTCCAAGACATAGGATTGCCACGAGGAAGAAATGAAATCGTGCATTTAGACTGCATAGTGTCCACAGTGTTCATCCATTGATGGCCTCCCCAGCATCCATTCCCTGCTTTCTCATTCCCCCACCACTCCCCCACTCTCGCACAGCCTGATTTGTCAGTCACTCTCTTTTAATAGGTTCCAAACTCACTTCCAGGGGCAGAATCTGGCTCTGGTTAGCTTAAGCTACTCAGTGAATCAGTTTTTCTGGACAATGAAATTGATTTCAAGATGGCACATGACCCAGCTTAATGTGGTCATTGCGGGCAGCCATCTTGAAATAAAGCCGTGCCCTTAAGAAACAGAGAAGGGAGAGAAAAAATTAAATTCAGTCTTTGGTGATGTTATTGAGTTGCTGGTCCAAATCTCCTCTGTGAATATTTAATTATGTGAACTGATAACTTCCTTTATTATTTAGGCCTGTTAGTTTCAGTTTTATGTTCTATCCAATAAAATATTTTTAGTATCTAAATACCTAATGGCTGTAATTAAATGTAACAATTATATATTGAGTCAAATTTTCAAACTCAGCTGAAAAAATTATTTAAAACATCAATGAACTTTAAAAATATGATAGACACCATAGTTACTGGTATTCTAGTATATGATCTATAAAATTTCATCCAATGTTTTAGTTTCTCTTCTGGAATAGAATTCTGAAAGGAGAAGGGTTGGAAAGAAATGCATAAGTGTAAACTCTTTAATTTACCATACAAATTAAAAATTTACTTATCTAAGTTTAATCTTTGTAATATTCAGCTACTTTGCCTACATACCTCCCCACTGCCTTTTATTTCTGTATAACTTGCTTTTTGCTCTGCAAAATGCCTCTAAATCCCTGAACCTGTCAGGTTTCACAAGCATGTAATTTTACTTTAGCTAAATTCTAAACACCAGTAAGAGGTGAATTTGACATAGGCACTGTGAAAGAGTCTTATCTACAGTGACACAACTGCTACTACCCTAATATCTATTAAGTAGCACAGAATTATAGTGTAACAACTCAGAAATTGCTTGTGACATCTGCATGAATACCAAATAGATTCATTATGTTCAGACTTATTACAGAAAGCACTTTCTGAATTTTAAATGGGTAAGACTCTTACAAATTAATAGTTGCCAAGTGAGTTGCTTTCTAATATACATATATTATTTAAAGATCACAGTTCAGTTAAACATAGGTAACAGTGCAAATAATATCTCCACTTACTAGAAAGTGTCATTTAGAGCAATATTCCTAATTTTGAAAGCTTTCAAACTGGCATTATTTTAAGAATAGTGCACCCCTTTTTAAGGGCTACATGTCATTCCCCCCATCTCCCTGGAGTAAATAAAAAAAAAAAAGGAGGAAGAAAGTGATGTGTCCATATTATGCAGAATTTGCCTTTTTGAAGTCCCATTCCCCATTGCACTAGCTGGAATTTTATAGAGATATAAATCACAAAGAAATAAGATGCCAGTAATGAGATAGAAGTATATTTGAAATATGGATGCAAATTCTTACCACCTGCTGAGAGAAAGTAGTCTGCAGAGACTGTCCTGGAAACTGCAATGCCATTAGCATCTTGTAAGCTCTAAATTCACAGCAGAAGAATAGAGGACTTATGTCTGCAAAATGCCAAAGGCCGCTCTGATTTATCTCTTGGCAGAATGTTTCAGCCACATCTGCATAAATATTTTAACAGGAATTTAATTTTCATTTTAGTCACACAGTACATCTTTTTATTATACACCATCATTTTGTCCTAAATGAGTATCCTTTTTCGTGCAATTTGTGTTCATTATTCTTTTGTGTTTGATAAATACAATTTTAATGTACAAAGAAATCATGGTTTTATTTACACAAGAGCTTTGCTATGGGCTGTTTGATATTAGCCATGAATTCTATTTATTTTAATGCGATTTATACAGCAGCTACCAATTGGCTAATATACACTACCACCATTTGTCCTTAGGACCTCAGGAAATTAGGAAAATGGGGCAGCAAAGGGTATGCAGTCCAAGTGATGCCACATGTGGCTGTTCTTCCTAGATATGAGTTTAGATACATTGCTGTGAATGTATACATACTGCTCTATTCTCGATCTTATTGTCAATGAGTTTCATCAAGTGGAATGTGAAAATTGTAGGCCATGTGGTCTAGTCTCACCTTATTTAAGTTGCAGGTGTTGACATGGCATGCTTGACAGTGGTGATGTTGTAAATAGTAAAAGTGGCCTTTAGTCCTTTTGAACTCTCCAGGAGGACGATAGAAGGTGTAGCCTGTTATATAGTTGTTGAGAAAATATTCAACATCAAGCAAGCTGTTAATGGATACTGGGTGTTTGCTGTGGACCCTATTACTCAAAAAATGTTGACAGTTGTATTTGAGATATTAAACTTGCAACTTGCAAATGGATCAATCATCTGGTGGTTTGGGTAATCATAACTGCCATCTCTGCCTATATCATCTTGCCTTGAGTTTTATTTGAAAATATTTTATGCCATAATCTTTAAAAATTCAGACGAATTTGAGAGCTTAATTTCGAGGGTGGGGGGCCCTTAAAAGGCATAATATAAATATCAAAACATCACAAATGTCTTTATCAAAGCTTGTTGAACTTGAAATTGAATTTAAATTCTTTGAGGCTATCATCTGATTTATCTTCGATATATCCTTGTATCTCTAACAGTTTCCAAGGGAGTGCCTCACACATATTAAACACTCAAAAGTTGAATTGTGAATACATTCTCTTGTACTCTTTATGAAGAAATGATTTGCCAAACACAAATAATATTAGCCAAAACCTTGTTTTATTAAATTCAAATAGATAAAATAAAGATGAATTGATTTAACTGCCTACAGGTTTTAATCATAAGGTACAGTATGTTGTACTTAGTAATAGCTATGGTTTGAAATCCTGAGTCCATCATTGATTAGCTCTGTGACGTTTTGCCTCCATTTCCTCATTGAAAAAATGCAGACATTGATAGCTCAAAATAACAGGGTCTATTTGACTAAAATGGGATAAGGTGTGCAAATCCTGAGCCTAATGCATGATACATATTGAATTCTCAAAAAGGCTTTGTACTGTTTTACTTTTTATTATGTGTTGTTATTACTGTTATTATTAATAATATCCTAGGTTTTCACTTATATACAAATCTCTCTCCCCTCACCTCCCATGAGGTAACAAGATTATCTGCTTTTGGAAGTTACATTGTCACAGCTTCTTTTCCCAGTATATAGATCTTTATATATTTAAGTTATTTTGAGCTACCCTGTTTCCTGGTTACAACTTAATTTGTCAAGTTTAATATTCACTGCAGTGTTTGGGCTGCCATATGATTCCACAGTAAGAAAAAGGTAAATGGCCTTCCTTGTGATCATATTCCCCATGATGTTCTTTAATACTTGAAAATAATAACAGATAATCTTTCATCCTTTACTTTTGCTACATCTGAGGAAACTGGCTTTTCAGTTCTGATTACTAAATCTTGTTTGTTTTTTTCCAGGGAGTTGAAAACGAGGTGGCTTTCTAACAAGGAGAAGACTGAATTGGGCTCCAAACAGGTCATGTTCCTAACGAAAGGTAACTAGGAAAGGTAATAATAGTATTGAGAGTTTCTGAAATGAAAAATATGACAGTGTAAAAGGCTTTGCCAACTTCTACCTGCATTTCTTTGATCCAGTTAAGTCAGGTTGAAAGCAAACATTTTACGTTTCCTGCCCTTAATTGAAGGAGAGGTTGGCATTCACAGGATATATGCACTCCCCCTTTGGGTTGTGGTCTGAGATCAGGTACAGAGAGGTGAGCAAGACCTGTAAGGCAGAGCAATATCGACTATTAAGACCTTAGTTTCAAGGGAGAAGGTTCAGGCTTTTTTCACCTCTTGGCTTCCATTCTGTAATTCACTTTTTATATATAAAAATAAACCTTTGGTTAGTTAACATGACTTTATGAAACATATTTTGTTACTTCAATTAGTTCCAATATACTCGTGTCCTAGGACCAGGACACAGAAAAACTGATCTCATCATTTAGAACAGGGTTTCTCAACCTCAGCATGATTTGTATTTTGGACCAGTTAACTCTTTGCTCTTGGGGACTGTCCTGTGTATTGTAGGATGTTTAGCAGCATCCCTGGCCCTTAACCAGCACATGCCAGTAGCGCCTATCCCAAGTTGTGACAGCCAAAATTGATTCTAAACATTGTCAAAGTCCCTTTGTGGGGGTAGCGAGCATAATTGCTCCTGGCTGAGAACACTGGTTTAGAAGAATGAATTAATGAACCTAAATTTAGTAAGTACAAATTATAATTCTAAATACTGGACTTGGAGTTTTACATTTAATCTTTATAATAACCCTGAAAAGTTGGTATTAGTTCTTTCAGTTTTAATGATAAAGAAATGGGAATCCAGAGAGGTTAAGTAATTTTCCTAAGGTTACACAGATATTAATGATGATTTTTTTTCTTCTTCACTACACTGTCCATTCTAGTCCTTCTTTTGACACACAGATAGAGCTACTGAATCTTATATTCTCAGTTGTAAAAATTGGCTAATTATGGAAAGAAAAAAGATATAATGCAATGACTCTTATGGAGTATAAAATGAGAATTAATATGAAGGCTCCAAGATATCATCGCTAATTAATATTTAGCTCATTTCTGGGCTCTATCTTTGACAATCAGTCCTTTTAAGACATCACATTTTCTTCTCTAAGTAGTTCTTGCATCACATGGTGAACACCCAGGCAAAAATAAGCTCTCTGCAACGGAGGGAAGTTTTTTGGTCTGCCCTTATTTGGCTGACAATATCTTGATTACATTTAAAAAACTAATGTCCATTTGGTCCAAGTATCTACTTAGAATGAATATCTTCAATGGAGTTTTGAGACTGTATAGTGCCACTGAGTGGATTTATTAAAAATGATTGCATTAGTCAATATATTATAAAAGTCAAAAGAAGTTTGAAGAATATATAAAATTCTAGATATATCTTGAAGGTAGTATTTGAAATGAGTGGGTTAATTATATTTCATAAATGATGTTGGGGGATAAAAGAATCATCAGAAACAACAGCAATGAGACCTAAATGTAAATCCTCATTTCAAGCCTTTTATCAACATATTCCAAATGGCTTGAAGATTTGAAGATGAAAGTCACACTCTCAAAGTATTAGAAGAAATATTAGTAAATATTCATGTAAAAGTGGTTTGGGGTAAGTATTTGAAGCGTGGCGTCAGAGTTAAAAACCAAAAAAAAAAAAAAGGAACAATATTTTTAATTAGATCTTCTCAATTAAAAACCTCAATGTATCCATCAAACCATCAAAACCAAAATTAAAAGAACAGTGAATTCATTGGCATCTATGAATCATTGCCTGAAAGATCTGCCCTCCTTTCACAGTAAATCCTTTTTGTGGTGACTGTTTTATCCATTTCCTCTTTTCTGAGAGCTGACCATCCCACCACCACCAAAAAGGTAGGCCCATGAAACCATGTTTGTACTAAGTGACACCATTTCTCATCAACACCCCTTCTGTTAGATGATTTCCTTGGGGGCTGGGGGTGCGGTGGAGAACGTGTCTTAAGGGAAAACATCTAGAGACACATGTCTCTCTTGTTTTTGAAATAAAGATGAGACTAATCTGGCAGTTGGCTATGCAGGTTGGGCAATGTAGAATCAAGAGCTAAGGGCATCATTTGTGGGCAGAAGTGATGAGTCTTGTGCACGCAGAGCAAAAAGATTTTGGTCTGCAGTTGAAGAAAGAAGCAGATGGATATAGAGAGGCAGTCATAAGAGAAATTATGGCCTGTATGTGTGTGTGTGTGTGCATGAGAGAAAGACAGACAGACATACAGATCAGAGACTGAGACAGAAAGACTGACACAAAGAAAAACACAGAGAGAGAAGAAAATACAGAGAGGGAAAGAGCAATTACTTTGGCTTCTAATAGCCTTCTAACCCTGGAAGCAAGAATGTGAGATCTGCCTATAATTCCTTTCTTTGTCTTGTGCAGCACATGGCTATTTCCATTACTCTTCTTCCTTTTGTCAGTAGTTTGATTGAGTTTTTTCCCTTGCAATCAAATTATTCCTGACTATGAAACCATCCATTCTTCTAGATACTCTAAAATTTGTCCCTAGATCAAGCTAGATCTCAAGGGAGCTGTTTAATTGGGTAACACCCTTTGGTCCCCAATAGAGATGCTTCTATAGTATCACACTTGGGGCTGTGTCATTGGCCAGTATTGAAAAACTGCACATAGGGATTGTTCTAGTTTGCTAGGCTATTGAAAGCAATATGCCAGAAATGGGTTGGCTTTTACAATGGGAATTTATTAGCGTACAAGCTTACACTTCTGAGGCCATGAAAATGCCCAAATCAAGGCATCATCCAGACAATACTTTCTTCCTAAGCCTGATTGCCAGTGATGTTGGACTCCTCTGTCACATGGCAAGGTACATGGCAGCACCCAGTGGTCTTTCCCTTATCTTCTGTGTTTCGTTGCTTCCAGCTGTTTGCTCCTGTGGCTTTCTCTCTCTGTCTTTATTTCATTCTCTTAAAAAGGACTCCATTAAGAAAATTAAGACCCACCCTGAACGAGGTGGGTCACATCTTAACTTCAGATCCTACTCACCAGAAGGTCCTACTTACAACAGTTCCACACCCACAGGAATGGATTCAGCTCCAAACTATCAGAGGGATCTAAGTTTCTGCTTCTGAGATGATCTTGTTAAGAATATTGCTGAGTACATTCCATGGAATTCTTTCTATTATGTTTTTAAACTTTTATTTTAACTTATTTTTGCTGTGTGACCCATCATGAATTCAACTTAAAGCCTTCCTGGTAAAAAGTGGGTAAAACTTAATTCAGACATAAGAGTGAATACTATTTGCTATGAATTCTGAGTTTCTTTGTGTGCTTCCCTTAAGATTAAGATGTCTAGTTTTAAGAGAAATTTATTTGTATTGTTAGAGGTGTCTTAATTCCTATTTGCACAGGGATCTAAGTATTTCCGCATGTTTTAAATTCCAAGTACCCATTTTACACAGTAAGTCACATTTCTTTCTGAATGGTTCTTTGGCAGTCTAAGCTCTATTTCTGTTTTTTTCCCCCCTACCAATTCTGACTAATAGTATGTGAGAGAGTATGGATATGAGAGAGAAAAGTAAAAATAGCAGCTTTTACAGTGGAGAAATACAGAAGATGCCATCTTAACCAAGTGACCAAGATTAACATCCCCAGTAATAAGACACATAGACATCATTTAAACCCTGATACAGTATACTGAAAAGGGTACACCTTGGTGCTGTTCTTGCTAAAAATGCCTAACCTAAATATAATCATAAGAAAACATCAGAGTAACCCAAACAGAGGTGCATTCTATGAAATAAAGAGGCCCCTTCGAAAGTGTCCAGGTTATGAAAAACAAGGAAAGACTGAGGAATTGTCACCTACTGGAAAATGCTAAAGCGACATGACAACTAAATGCAATATGTGATCTTGGAACAGATCCCAGAACAGAAAAACAATGTTAGAAAAAACTGGTGAAATCTGTAGTTGACTGCATAGTGTTGTTCTAATATTAATTTCTAAGCTTTGATCGTTGTGCTATGGTTATGCAAAGTGTTAACATTAGGGGAACCTGGATGAAAGGTATATGGCAACTCTCTGTAGGATTTGTTACAACTTTTCTGTAAATCTAACATTATTTCAAAATTTAGAAAGGTTTAAAAAACAAAGAAAATGAAATACATTAATAATGGAAACAAATAGTATTAAAAAGAAGGAGATTTAGGTTCCTTTTATTATTCTACTTCTTTCTACTAGAATTTTAACCTTGGGCACTGTTTCAGTTTGCTAATGGCTACCAATGTGCTATACCAGAAATGGGTTGGCTTTTATAATGGGAATTTATGAGGTTAAAATCTTACAGTCCTAAGGCTTTGGAAGTGTCCAAATCAAGTCATCATCAAGAGATGCTGTCTCACCAAGTTGCAGCTGTGGGCAATCAGGCACATGTCTTGTCTCTCCCATCTCCTCTGAGCCTCATCTTTCTAGCCTCTAAGGGGCTCTTTCCATGCCTCTGTGGTCTGCTGATTCCAGCTCCAGGCCTCTGGGACCTCTCTCTCAGCCTCTCAGGGTTTCTCTGTCTCTGTAGCATTTTTCTATATCTGAGATTTTATTCCTCCATTTACAAAGGACTCCAGTAAAAGCATTAAGACCCACCCTGGGTCATGCCCTACTGAAATGATCTAATCAAAAGGAACATCACTTAACTGAATCTAATCAAAAGGACCCATCTACAACAGGTTTACACACATAGGAATGGATGCCCTAAGGACATGATTTTCTCAGATCTACCCAGCTTCAAACTGTCACAGGCACACAGTAAATATGTATAAATTTTGTTGTTTAAGCTATGAAAACGTGATAATATAATCAATTCAAAGGCATAAGACTGGACTAGATACCCTTGTAAGATTGTTTTCAGTTTTGATAAACGATTGTTCATCTATATCTTCCTATCTGTCAATCTATTGATCTATTGATCTCATCTACCTATTTAATTATTTGTCTATATATATGCATTTAAACACATATGCATTCGCACACATACAGACACACACACACACACACACACACTACTCAGAGCTTTCTATTAAAAAAAGAACATTCAACTCAAACCCTAACTTTGGTTTTAACTACCAAGTATGAAACAGTACTTAAGAGCAGTGATAGTTGAGTTTCTCTGGCAAAAGGATTTAGTATTGCATTATTCACCCACCACACTAACGTGGATTTCTTAGGCTGATGAAAGATTATAGGAGGTTGTGCTCATAATGAGGATGAGACTATGTACCTAATGTTCTAGAACTGCCATTAGGATATGCAAGTATATTATGCTCAAGTCTGCCAAGATATTTTCCCTTGCAACCCATGAAGGAAACTTAGATTAAAATGAACTTTATTTGAAAAGTTTAGGATTCCTTCCTCAGCACATCATCTATCCCGAAGTATTCCAGCATCTGCTCTCAAAGGTTTGTTTAAGAGGTGCTGACATTTAGTCAGCATCTACTATGGCACCAGCCCAATGCTGGGTGCATTATGTAGATCAATGTATTTAATGTTTGAAAAGAGGTTATAATGATTAAAAGGAAGGATTTAGGAACCTTCAAAAAGTGAATGTTAGTTTTAAATAGTAGTGAGGCCGTCTAGATCTGCTACCAAAGTTCCTTGTGAAAGCTCTTTCTAGAAGTACTGAGTATTGCCCCTCACTGTATTGCTACAGCAAATTTAAAGTTGTGTTTTTTCTATTCTAGCTTGAGACGAATATCCTTATTTCACTAGGAAATTGCAAAGAGATGGCCCAAATACAGATAGAGATGAACAGTTAGGGCTTCTGTTGCAACTGCAAAGGTGCGGATTTCCATGTGAATTGGCAGCTGGTAATGTCATATGCAGTTGTAGACTTGATATTGCAAGTGATGAGGATTTTTATATTCCATAAAAATACTGCTATTGGCTGTGGTTCCTGAGATGCTGAGCAGTTTCATATTGATGAGGTGAGCTGTTTCTCTACTCTGTTCCACAAGGCAAACATAAGAAGCGATGCCTATATTGAAATAGTCATATTTTACCTGTTAATTTGCCATTGTGTTCCTGAGTTTATGTACTTATTATCCTCCTTGGCACTGGGACTCCTTTTCCCCTTAGCTCTGAAAAGTTTTAATTTTTTCTTATTGTCCTTATGCTTCTCCCCTCTTGTAAATTTCTCCTTGGTGTGTTTCTAAATCTGGTCCTTCAGTTAAAGTCAGAACTGGTACTTTATTTTCTATATGAAGTCAAAGACAAAAAGGATCAAACTCACTTACCTGGTGTTACTTTAAGAGCTTGTAATTTTTAAACTAAATTCAATCTATAATCCTCTTACCCCACCTCAAGCCAATTAACCCCCAGGTCATTTTCCTTTGGAAATGTAAGTTGAGAATCAAGAGCCTCCTGTGAATCTTTCCAGGAGTCTTCCATGCACTCCATCTCTATTTCTGCCTTTTGATACTGGTATGAGAATTTCAACCACCCGAATTAAACCAAAGGTACAAATGGAACTGCCAGGACCACCACTCTCACAATAAAGTGACCAAGGTATGCTATTCTGAAATTGTCACCTGGATGAGAGAAGCTTCTTAGGGAACACATTTAGCATGGGAGAGGGGTGGTGGCAGTTATCCAGAAGAGGGGAGGAATCTCTAAAAAGAAGTCGCCACAAGGTACAAAGAGGCCCTTAAATTCAGGCACTCAGTGAGGGCATAGAAAACCATCTTACAGCTTTCTGGTGTGGTTATCCTGGTACCACTTAATAGCTTTCTGGTGTGGTACTCCTGGAGCTAAGGGTAGGTCTTCCCTGAAAACAGGAGATATTTTTGATGTCAGACACCCTGGGCAGATTTGGTTACTAAGACATATTTGGAAGGTGAGTCTCAAACTGGAGAGAGTGGGGATATTTTTTTTTCCTTCATAGAGTAGTCCTTTTGTGCTTTGGATTTTAGTGCTTTATGATATTTTCCAAGGTGGCTCTGCTCAGGCGGAGGGGGAAAGATGGTCTCTGCCAGGTGCAGGTCGCTGCCAGCTGAACCCAATGGGAGTAGGTGGGGTTAAGTGGGCTTCTGGGAGGAGCTACGTCTAGTTGTCAGAGAAGTTAAGTATATTTGCCTCTCTGCATTTGCCTCTGTTACCCTGAATCATTAGTAAGTGCTGGTTGAAATGTGAAAGCTTGGTCAACTGTGCTGCTGAGATGAACAGAAAGGTGAATCCTAGATGACAAGAGTAGGGGCTATGAGGTCTGGCTTCCCCTTGCCATCTGAAGGTTTTCTCTT
>PVKH010026283.1:0-13244 GCA_004027955.1 Chaetophractus vellerosus | reverse complement strand
AAAGGGAGTGCTACAGCAGAAAAGAAAAGAAAGGAGAGAGATGCTTGGAAGAGAGTCTAAAAACAAAGATTATATAAGTAAAAGTAACTAAAAGTGCAAAAAGAGCAATGCAAATAAAATATAATAAAACTCAAAGGTCAAATGGTTGAAATAAGAACTGCCTTTACAATAATAACATTGAATGTTAATGGAGTAAACTCCCCAATCAAAAGACATAGACTGGTGGAATGGATAAGAAAATATGGGCCATCTATATGCTGTCTACAGGAGACTCACCTTTGACCCAAGGATGCCAATAGATTGAAAATGAAAGGCTAGAAAAAGATATTCCATGAGTGCAGTAACCAAAAAAAAAAAAAAAAAAAAGTTGGAGTAGCTCTACTTATATCAGGTGAAATAGACTTTAAAGGAAAACTGATATTAGAGACAAGGAAGAACATTATATATTAATAAAAGGGGGAATTCACCAGGAAGAAATAACAATCATAAATATATATGCACCTGTGTTAGTCAGGGTTCTCAGAATCAACAGGAGATATCTGTCAACAATATAAGATTTTATAAGAGTCTCTCATGTGGCTGTGGGGATGCATAAGTCCAGGTTCCGCAGGCAGGCTGCAAGCCAGGGGTTCTGATGTAAGACCGATGCAAGGTCCTTGATGAGTTTCTGGGAGAAGTTGGCTGCCCAAAGTCGAGCTGGGAAATTCTCTCTGAATGTTGAAATCACTTCCCCTTTTAAGGCAGTCAACTGATTGGATAAAAGCATCATCCATTCTTGATCCAATTTCTCTGATTGATGCAGATGTAATCAGCCATCCATGCAATAAACTCACTGGTGATCGAAGTCCATAAGCGCTCTTGTATTACAATTAGCCCAGTGCTTGCTGGACCTAATACCTGGACACAATTACCTGGCCAAGTTGGCATATTAGCCTAACCATCACAGCTCCTAACCAGGATGCCCCAAGATATATGAGGCAAACTCAGGCAAAATTTAAGGAAGAAATATCTACAATAATTGTTGGAAACTTCAATACACCACTCTCAGCATTGGATAGAACATCTGAGCACAGGGTCAAAATGGAGAGTTTGAATAATATATGATAAATGGATGAAACCTAATAGACATATACATAACACCACACCCCAAAACAGCAGGATATACATTCTTATCAAATGCTCATGGATCTTTCTCCAGGATAGACCATATGTTGGGTCACAAAGCAGATCTCAATAAATTCAACAAGATTACAATTATGCAAAGCACATTCTCTGATCATAATGGAATAAAGCTGGAAATCAACAAGACGCAAAAAAAGTGAAAATTCATAAATATGTGGAGATTAAACAGCACACTATTTAATAATCAGTGGTTCAAAGAAGAAATTGTAAGCGAAATCAATAAATATCTCAAGACAAATAAAAATGAGAACACAATGTGTGCAGTGAAGGCAGTGCTGAGAGATAAATTTATAAACCTGAATGCTTTCATTAAATAAGAAGAAAGAGCTAAAATTAATGACCAACTACACAGCTGGAGGAACTAGAAAATAACACAAACTATTCCCAAAGTAAGTAGAGGGAATGAAATAACAAATATCAGAGCATAAATAAATGAAATTGAGAAAAAAAGCAATAGAGAGAATTAACAAAACCAAAAGTTGATTTTTTGAGAAGATTAACAAAATTTAAAAACTCTTAGCTAGACTGACAACGAAAAAAAGAGAGAAGATGCAAATAAATAAAATAAAAAATGAAAATAGTGACATCGCTACTGACCCCACAGAAATAAAAGAGATCATAAGAGGATACTATGAACAGTTGTACACTAACTAACTAGACAATGTAGATGAAACAGAAAAATTCCTAGGAATGTACGAACAACCTACACTGACTAGTGAAGAAATAAAAGACCTCAACAAGCGAGTCACAACTAAAGAGATTGAAACAGTCATCAAACCACTCCCCAAAATGAAAAGTCCAGGGCCAGATTGTTTCACAGGTGAGTTCTACCAAGCATTCAAAGAAGATTTAATACCAATCTTACTCAATCTCTTCCAAAAAATTGAACAAGAAGGAATGCTACCAAACTCATTCTATGAAGCCAATATCACCCTAATACCAAAGCCATGTAAAGATATTATGAAAAAAGAAAACTACAGACCCATTTCTCTAAAGAATACAGGTGCAAAAATCCTCAACAAAATTGAATCCAACAACACATTAAGAAAATCATTCATCATGATCAAGTGGATCTTATACCAGGCATGCAAGGGTGGTTCAACACAAGAAAATCAATCAGCATAATTCACCACATTAATAAATCAAAGAAGAAAAAACACATGATCCTATCAATAGATGCAGAAAAGTCATTTGACAAAATGCAGCATCCTTTTTTGATAAAAATACTACAAAAGTTAGGAATTGAAGGAAACTTTCTCAACATAATAAAGGCCATATATAAAAAACCCACAGCTACCATTGTACTCAATGGTGAAAGACTGAAAGCTTTTCCATTGAGATCAGGGACAAGACAAGTATGCCCACTGTCATCACTTTTGCTCAATATAATGCTAGAGGTTATAGCTAGAGCTATAAGACAAGATTAAGAAATAAAAAGGCATCCAAATTGGAAAGGAATAAGTAAATTTTGCTATTTGCAGATGATATGAAAGTTCTGAAAAATCTACAACAAAAGCTGCTAAAGCTATTAAGCGATTTCAGTAGTGTCAGGATACAAGATCAATATGCAAAAATCATTGGTGTTTCTATACACTTCTAATGTGTGATTGGAACAGGAAGTCAGGGAAAAAATTCCATTTACAATGGTGACTAAAAGAACCAAATATTTAGGAATAAACTTAATCAATGATGTAAAGCAATTGTATTCAGAAAACTATAAAGTACTGCTAAAAAGTAATTTAAAAAAATACCTAAATATTGGAAGAACATTTTATGCTCATGGATTAGAAGGCTAAATATCATAAACATGTCAGATCTACCCAAATTGATACATAGTTTCAATGCAACTCTGATAAAAATTCCACCAGCATTGTTTAAACAAAAGGAAACCACAAATATCAAATATATTTGGAAGGGTAAGGGGCCCCAAATAGCTAGAAACATCTTAAAAAGGAAAGTGAAATTGGAGGACTTTCTCTTCTGGACTTTAAATCATATTACCTAGCTACAGTTGTAAGAACAGCGTGGTATTGGCATAAAGATAGACACATAGACCAATGGAACCGAATTGATGGTTCAGAAACAGGTCCTCCATCTATGGTCAAGTGATTTTTGGCAAGCCTGTCAAACTACCCAGCTGGGTAAGAACGGTCTATTCAACAGATGGTACTGGGAGAACTGGATATCTATAGCCAAAAGAAATAAAGAGGATGTCTATCTCATACCTTAGACAAAAATTAACTCAAAATGGATCAAAGACCTAAATATAAAAGCAAGAACCATAAAGCTCCTAGAAAAAACTGTAGGAAAGCATCTTCAAGACCTGGTGGGAAGAGATGCATTGTTTTTTATAAAAATCAATTCTATTGATACATATTAATAAAACATAAATCCATCCAAAGTGTGCAATAATGGTATTTGGTGTAATCACGTATTTGTGCATTCATCACTTCAGTCATTCTTAAAGCATTTTCATTTTTCCAATAATAATAATAATAACCAAAAAACCCACAAACAAAACTCACCACCTCTCAATCACTCTATGCTTCCCTTGATGTACATAGCTGCTATTCTTTTTCCTTCTCTCTAGTATATTTGTGTTTATACTTTGTAAAAACTATCATATATGAATTCTCACCCATATTTGTGATTTACATGAGGTTTTTACCATCTTAGAGAGTCCCACGTTACAGTTTTTAGCTTTCCTCTAGTAATACACATGACCTTAGACTTTCCCTTTCATCCACTGTCATACCCATACAGTAGCACTGCAAGGTGAAGACATCATGCTCTGCTTTAAGGTGGTGCATTCTTAAACCTTACACAGAAAGCACGAGCCATGAAGGGAACCTAGATAAACGGGACCTCCTTAAACTTAAACACTTTTGTGATTCAAAGGACTTCATCAAGAAGGTGAAAAGGCAGTCCCCACAATGGGAGAAAATATTTGTAAACCACATATCTGAAAAGGTTTGATTTCCATTCTATATAAAGAGATCACACAACTCAACAATAAAAGAGCAAGCAATCCAATTAAAAATGGGCAAAAGACTTAAATAGACATTTCTCTAAAGATGAAATACAAATGGCCAAAAAGCACATGAGAAAATGTTCAATATCACTAGCTATCAAGGAAATGCAAATCAAAATGGCAATGAGGTATTATCTCACACTGCATAGAATGGTCATTATTAAAAAACAGAAAACAGTAAGTGCTGGAGAGGTTGTGGAGAAATAGGAACACTCCTTCACTGTTGGTGTAAAATGGTGCAGCCTCTGTGAAAGATAGTTTGGCAGTTCCTCAGGAAGCTAAATATAGAATTGCCATATGATCCAGAAATTTCTCTACTAGGAATATATCCAGAAGAACTTGTGACATCTGTACACCGATGTCCATAGCGGAATTGTTCACAATTGCCAAAAGATGGAAACAAACCAAGTGTCCATCAACCAATGAATGGATAAACAAAATGTGGAACATTTTATACTAATAAATAAATAAATTAATTAATTAATAAACAAAATGGATAAACAAATATAATGGAATACTATGCTGCAGTAAGAATGAAATTGGGACACATGATAACATGGATAAATCTTGAAGACATTATGCTAAGTGAAATAAGCCAGACAAGGAAGGACAAATATTGCATGGTCTCTCTAATATGAACTAAATACAAAAAATAAAAGCATGGAGTTAAAACCTAGAGTTAGCTTATTATGAGATAAGAAGAGGGCTGTGAAGGAGTACTGATGCTTAATGTGTGTAGAAATTAAGTTGACTGTAAATGTGTGGAAATGGATAGAGCTGATGGTAATACATTTTAGTGAGTAGCAGCTGGATTGTAAATGGGATTGTGGCTAAAAACGATAGTCTAGGAATGTAAATGTCAGTTGAAAGAAAGCTAGAGAATAATCTAGGGCTGAATAACACAGTGAACCAAGATGTAAATGAGAATTATGGTTAATAGTACAAATGCAAGAATGTCCTTCTGTGAACCAGAACAGATGTACGTCACATGTCGGGTGGTGGGAATGTGGAGAAGCATGGGAAAAATACAATTAAGATAATCTATGAACTATAGTTAACAGCAATACTGTAATATTCTTGCATCGATGCCAAATATATACTGCGTTAATAATAGGGTGGTATGGGAAAAAAATGTCATATGTATGCTATGAATCATCGTTAGTGGTAATAGTCTAATGATATGATCTCATAATCTGTGACAAATATTCCAAAACTGTGTGGTTTATAGGTGAAACGTTGTATGGACATTTTACACACGGGCACGATTCTTTTGTAAGTTCACAACTTTTGTAATGTAAATATACTTTTAAAAAATGGCGGCTACCGGCCTCTTTCCGACATGGACAGGTTCAAAGTTTAGTTGTTCTTAGGACTGGATGATAGCCAGTGGACTTTACTAATCATTAGTTGAAGTCGGTGCCCAACCATTTCTTCCCCCACCCCCTTTTTGGGAAATGCAGCTTCAAACTCAAGCCAGGGAATAGTTCCAGAAGAGTTTTGTGCCACCAGCCTCCACTGCGTGGAGTACTCTACTCATGAATCTTCACTGCAGATTTGCAGTCTCCTCCTTTCGTTCTTCCAAGGATGTTGCATTGATGTGCTTCTGGTCTCCTGGGCACCAAACAGGTGATTTAGGTAGCTGTAGGTGATTACTAACTGCCCTGTAGGATGACCTGACTCTTTGAGCTCCTTATTTTGTCTCCATCTTGCCCTTCTTCCTGCTATCATGCTATCTTTTATAAGCCTTCATCTCCATCTCCATCTCTAGCTCTAGCTCCATCATCTCTATCTACATACATACACCTCATACATATATATCCAGAAGTACACAGTGGCTTTTCCCAGGCATGTTGCAATATCTCAACTGCTTAAATATTTCATGGTAAACAGAACATCATGCAATCAATACATAAAATACATTAGCTTGGTTAAATAATACAAATGTTTTACCTCTAAATCCTCATGAACTTACTGTTTGCTGATGATCTTTGTAGAATAAATTAATACAAAAGTGACCCTAAACTCTACACTAACATGTTAAGAACAAAAGAGAACACTTGCAAGTTTTTGAGGAGTTAGGGTGACGATATTCTGACATTGTATTGAGTAGTTTTTCAAGATAAATCTTAGAACAAAATAAAGTTCAAGCATTTTTGTCCATGTTGCACAATAGACCACTTCAACTCATTTTTCATAACAAGGATTATTTGTAGTATTGTTCTACAGAAGTAGGGCAGCTTTCCTGTCATGTTTCTTTTACTGGAAACTGCCTCTGATATCCTCAGTGTGTCCTGTCGGTTGGACAGAGCACAACGGAACACTGCTTGCCAGTGAAAACAGGCTTTGGACAAGGCCAGACTGTCTGTTTTTGCCTGATGAGTATTGTTGGTGAAATCTGAATTTTCCTAGTCATGAGCAACCAAAGGACAGTGAATCTAAATCAAGTAAGAAAACGCCAGATAGGAGAGCCACTGGGAGTGATTGGAAGGAGAGCGACCTAAGAAAAGGACTGGGCATGGCACCCAGCACTATACCAGAGCCACTTCCAGAAGAGTCATGGCGTGAAGAAAGGTCCAGATGTGAAAAATATTACCATGAAAAGAATGGGCTATGCTAATGTACTCAGAAGCCAGAAAATGGATATGCATAACCATTTGCTTTTTTGCTTTATTAAAGAATATTCCTGAAATACTGGTTTAAGTTAGAGAAATCCCATCCCCTTTTATTTTATTTTTTGGTATTGGCATGAAAAACTCACTGCAGCAATGAAAGTTCAAATTGATTCAAAATTACCATGTTATCTTTTACTGTTTTGGATACTACAAAGGCATTATCCTGCTTGTCTCAAAGGAAATCTATTTTGTTTAGTTAAATTGACTTCAAATTTTCTTAAATAGCTAGAAGTCGATTTAATTATACACATATGTAATAATCTATTTAGTGAGTTAATTAGCATAAATATGCCTTCTGTGAGCTTATAGTATAAACAATTCTTTATTTCCAAAGAATACCAGAGAGGCCAAGTCTGCATTCATGGTTTACTACTATAGCACTGCTGTTACTTTTTTTTCTTTAACCTCTTCTGTGATTAGAGATAGTTTTAATCCTTCATTTTTTGTTTCAAACTAGTAACTCTGGTATTTGATTATTTTTCTCTGTCTTGCATAATATAATTATTACTACAAATATATTTCCTCTAAGTATCTGTGTTACTTCTGAGTTCACCTCTCTTAGACAAGGGATTTTATAATGTTTGAAGAATCCACAAGATTATAAGGCCTGTTAAACAATGTGCTGATAGAATTGAGTGCATTTATAGACTCATTAACATATTACTCCATTACTAACTGAAATGTACATTTTGAGTTTCTTATCAATTTAGCTGTTGATGAGAATATACTGCAGCATTTCAATATTATAAACAAAAACTCACCTTTCCCAAATATTTTTTGCCCTTTCAGAATTAAGAATAAGTAACCATTACTAGTATGCATATTATTGTTCTATATGATATAATATATGTATATGTATACATAATTATGTATAAAAACTAGGTAGCTATTATATATAATATAAATTTGTGTTAACACTTCTGTCTCCTCTGATTTCTTTGTTTTCTCTGGACAAGCACTTGCCTCATTGATCTTTGAATCTCTGATAATCACAGTTCTTGGCACATGTACAAACTCAGTGATTTTTTTTTTACTTGACTGAAGCCTCACTATCTTAAATTGGCAGTTTATAATAACTGTCTCTCATCAACATAAAGTTTTTTCAAGTCTGTCTTCATGAACCTGCACTGATTCAAAAAAGCAGCATAGACCTCCTACAACCTAATTACCTCTATTACAGCAAATTTTTGTAGCAAAATTTTGTCTTTAAGATCTTCCCTATTTCAGAGAGAGCAATGTGAGGGTGGGAACCATGCTTCATTTATTTTGGCTCCAGTGGACGTGCATAATTTGTATTAAATTAAACATTTAGAGATCTAATGAATATAGTGAGGAATAAACAATTCACAAACTTACCTTCTTTGCATTAAAGATAAGAATGTCCATCCAATGAAAGAAATGAATATTCTGCACCAAAAGAGGAAAGAAATGAAAACATTTTTATGAGTACCCTTGGTCTTTTAGCATCCCACATTTAGGAAACTAATGTATGCTTGATAACAAAATGGCACTTTTAAATGTCTGCTTTAACTATAAAATATTGTTTACTTGGATCACATCATTATATATAGCAGTCACTAAAATAACATCCTAACATATCATTAAATCCCACAGCAATTTCCTGACATAATCAATATATAGGTGTAGTACAGTTATTTAAATGTAATATCAACATTTAAAATGTCCTACATTATCTGATGTTTAAAAAATGGGTCTTCTCTTGGCTAAAATGTGGAATTGATTCCATTTAATGACAATTTTAATTTCAGCAGGAAGAGAATTCTAATCTGAAAATGGAGATCAGTGGGAAGTGCGAAGGAAATTTAGAGTAGTGTGTGGTGTCCATGCATGTATTTTCAAAATCTCTCAAAGGTCAATTGAATTGAGCATTTATTTTATTGCTGAGGTGCAGACTTTCATTTTACACTATTTCTTTGAGATGACTTTTATGTTGCTTACGAATGAATCACTTGAAAAGGTTCTAAGCCATAGTATTAAAAAGCAAAACTACAACCAATGATACAATATTATACTAGATAGTCTTCCTCTTTGTTCTCCACCTCCTCTAAATTTCTTTTTTCCCCTGTTGTGCTATATAAAGTTAATGGTTTTAGCCATGTCTGTGATGTGAATATCATACTGGAAGAGGAGATGAAAGAGAGAGAGAGAGAGAGAGAGAGAAGAGGCACCTGACCATATCCTTGAATAAAATGATCACCATCTGTTAAAGTCCCAGAAGAAAAGGGAAATAGGAAATGAGCACTCTCGTTGTTTTTGATATTAAAGACTGTGCTTTTTTTCTTTTTTACTTTATTAATTTATTTTTGTAATTTCATTCTTACCTTACCCAACTTTAAATTTTAAGTTTCCCAACAAATTAGAAATAAATACCTACTTATTTTAATCTTGCTAATCTTAGAGGCTTTTATTTTTTACAGAAGTTGAGATTTAGGATTAACTCTTTGAGGTGTTTGATATCTTAGCTATACCTATTGAAATTCTCAGAAGCAGAAGATTGGGGTGAAAGAAAGTACTAGTGGGATTTTTATAAGGTTTAAAGAATCCACAGTATAATAAATACATTTAAATTTATTTCTAAGGAAACATAAAATTTTATACATTTGAAAATGGAGTATAAATTTGACAGAGATGCATCTGAGCTTAATCATTTCCCTTTTAATTCATATATACATTTTTAATAAGAGGAAATTGTTTATTACATAAAAACAATACTGGGATAATAACAGTAGTAATAGTAAAATGGTGGACCAATTGCTGCTAGGTAATAATATCATTCCATTCACTCAGTTATGAGGCAAAAATTAAAATGAATGTTAGTTATTCCTCTGGGTTGACAAACATATTAAGCCCTAAATAGTCATGCCTATCTGGTCTTGAAAATTCCAGAACCCATATTTTGAAATACTGGTTTTAAACATTTTTATTGATTTATAATTGATTGTTTTTTAATGTTCTAGTGTAACCTGATTGAATTTCTCATATTAACATCTCTAAATTATAATGACTTCACATCTCGAGCTGAAAAACATCGATATGACCTTTCATGAGAGTATGTTTTCAGAATCTTTGACTTTTACTGAATTTTTAAATGTAAAAATATAATGACATTTAGACAACATGCTTGGCTCTCTCCTGTAAATTTTAACTAGAAGTGAGTTTGACGTAAAAGCACAATACTTCATAGCCTGGGATGTCTTATTTGGAGTATTAACCCATTATTTGATCCCCATTTATTATGACATTGTATATATAAGGTTCCTTGAATGGTGTTTTGCTTTTATTAGTAAATATTTTAATGTTATTGCTCAAGTGAAAATACTGGAGTAGTTCAAAGAAGCTTAGACTTGAACTTAGAATAAGTAAGGAGCTCCTTATGAAATGACTTCCTTCCCATCTTTTCTTTTAGATTATGATGGCTCTGATTTTAAAACACTCTGCATTATACTATTATATGTGAATTATATTTTTAACTGACATAATCTTATTGAAAATATATAGCGTATCAGTAATCACAACTGGCCCCAGTCACACTTTACTAGAAGCTATTCGAATATAGTAGCAAAAAGAAAAAGAATAGTAGATCTTGGACTAAAACCAACATATTTTCATCCTTTTTATCTTGACTTTATTAGGATTAATTATGAGCCAAAGCATTTTTGTGCTTACATAATCATTTTCACTCAGCCTTTAAATTAGAACTGATATTTAGCAGAAAGAAAGATTGGTTTTTTAGTTTAATTTACTTTATGAATCCATCATGAAATAACTGGTTTTAATATCCCATTTCTGACATCATGTAGTTGGATACTTAGTCTTGGGTAGGATGACTTTACTAGATAAAGGCTACATTTTACTGAGGTATTATGGTTGAGGAGATTTTCCTGAATTTTATTTTTATGTTTAAGACATTGTAGGTATAGTGTATTTTGATTCTATACATTTTAAGATATTTATGAATATTTCAATTTATTATATATTTACCATAAAATGGAGGTGTTCATTTTTCTGATTAACATGACAGAAATGTTCTCAGAGAAATTTGGAGGGTCTTATTATGATGCCAGGACCTTCAGCTTTTGCACATGGGTGTGTGTCTTTGTGTAGTGATATAAACATACAGTTTTTGTGTGTGAAGATTAAATTTGCTGCTTTTCTAATTATCATATCAGAAAATTAATTAATACTCATAGTAACATATTAAACATAATCAAATTAATTAAATGGACCTATTTATATTTCTATTTCTAACTGCTTACTTCCTCACTTCTTCCCTCCTTTCTATTTTGTCATCCTTCCTTTTCCTACCCCCTACCAAGAGGATTTAAGATGGATTTAGCAGGGCCGGCTGTAGCCCAATTGGTAGGGTGCCGGTTTACCACATGGGAGGCCCCAGGTTCGGTTTCTGGGGCCTCCTCAAGCGGGCAGACCACCTTGAGAAGGCAAGCCACCATGGGCAGGGCAAGCCGCCGTGGGCAGGGCAAGCCGCCATGAGCAGGCAAGCCACCGTGCTAGATGACATGGCCTATTAAATTCTTCGTTATGTTGTTTGGTAGATTGTGTGTATTTGTGTGTTTTATTTGGGATAAAGAATTATTGATTTTATGGCATAACTTTTTCACTTAGTTTTAGCAATTTTTGCCCACAGGAAGAGTAGAGCAGGTGTTCACAGTTTGTTAGCCAGATATATATGTAACCTATCAGATGTATATGGGAACTTCAAGGAATATGCAGGGCCTTTCAGTGTAGACTGGAACCTAACTTATAGCCAATACAGCTTAGATTTTATGAGGATCACTTCAGGATGATCTATAGCAAAAGAATCAAGGTGAAATTTAATTTTTATTTGTTAAATAAGAACTATTTAATATTTGAATGTGAGGACTAGTGAAATGGGGAAAAGGAAGTATGGCTAAAATAGCCAGAGAAGGATTTGTTCAGGCTGCATGGCTTGGCTTGGCCTTCATGAAGGAGTGGTGGTTTCTGGATAGGCAAGAAGAGAATCCCATTGAGGTGATGGTAAAAACGAAGAGTAGGTGAATGTGGAGTAACATGAATGCCAGCCAGTGCGAAGAGAAGGGTGCAGAGCAGCAAGCACTAAAGCGATGGCTGAAGGGAATATATTGTATTATGGGGAGTCTTGGAAAACATGTAGGTGAAATTATTTATGTGCAGAGTTTATGAGTAGAGAATTGATATGGCAAGAGTAGAACTTTAAGAAGATTAATCTGATAGTAGGGCTTGCACCTACATTCATTCTATTCAATCCCTAGTAACAACTACTTTCAATGTATTCCATAAATTGTGGAGTGTCAAAGATTGACCTTGCCCTCTTGGTGGGGAGAGATTTTCAGGCAATTTTAATCAAGTTCAATAAAGTCTTATTGTCAAGGAGATAACAGAGTTTTGAGGAGTCCATAGGAAAGACATCTAACTTAGAAGACTTCCCAGAGAGAGTGATTTGCGAAGAAGAATGAGAGTTACCCAGGATGTTCTGTGCTACATAAATGTGTATGGCTTATGTTCCCCACTGAGAGAATGAGTAAGGACACAGAGATAAACAAGAGTTAGTCTTTTTTGAGAAGCCAAAGGATTTTCTGTGTGACAAGAGCTCAGAGGGCACAAGAGGAATAACTTTATCAAGACGAGATTGGAGAAGTATGTGAGAACCACACGGGGAGTTTGTATGTTAAAACAATGGGAACCCACTTAAAGGTTTTGATTTGGGAGGTGAGATCACTTTATTTAACTGGAGAACGATATCTTCAGTTGCAATGTGGAAAATGGATTGGAGAACAGGACTGGACAGAGGGAATCAGAGCCTCTTGCAGTATTTGGATGGATCTGAATGGATAAAGATGGAAAGTAAGAAGAAGCGTTAGAATTCCAGAATCCCTGAGTATATACAGCCCTAAATGCACATAGCTGTGGGGAACATGGAGAGAAAGGTGCCTGTTTTAGGTACACTGTGAATGGAAAACAGCACATTTAGGCAAAGGTCCACATAAGGTAGGAGAAGAAAGAAGTATGGACATTGGTTCTGAATATTCTAAATAATGGAACTGAAACAAAAGAGAGAGAAATGGGATGAATAATAGAAAAACTAATTTGAGAGGAAAATAAAACATTTTTAAGACCTGACGAGGGCCCGGCTAGATAGCTCAGTGGATAAAGAGCTCGCTGGGAAACCACATGGGAGGCCCTGGGTTCGGTTCCTGGGGACCTCTCCTAGCGGGCAGACCGCCTTGAGAATGGCAAGCCGCCATGGGCGGGCCGGAGCCGCCGTGGGCAGGGCAAAAAGCTGCCACGGACAGGCAAAAGCCGCCATGGGCAGGGCAGGT
>PVKH010026282.1:0-13241 GCA_004027955.1 Chaetophractus vellerosus | reverse complement strand
ATTACATATCTCCCCTTCCCCCCTGCTGCGGCGACGTGCCGAGACTGGTCACTGCACAGGCGCGGCTTTCCCCACTTGTAGGTGGCTTCTGCTTCCATCACGGCCGGCTTTCAGTTCACGGGTGGCTGGCTGCGCTCCATTTGCGGGCGACCTGTCCTGCCCGTGGCGGCTTTTGCCCTGTCCGTGGCAGCTTTTTGCCCTGCCCATGGCGGCTCTGGCCCTCCCATGGTGGCTTGCCATTCTCAAGGAGGTCTGCCCGCTAGGAGAGGTCCTCGGGAACCGAACCTGGGGCCTCCCATGTGGTATGCCAGCGCCCTATCCACTGGGCTATCGAGCCGGCCCCACAATTGCTAAAAGATGGAAACAACTCAAGCATCCATCAATCAATGAATGGATAAGCAAAATGTGCTATATACATACAATGGAATACTATGCTGCAGTAAGAAGAAATGAAATTGGGACACATATGACAACATGGATGAATCTTGAAGACATTATGCTGAGTGAGGTAAGCCAAACATAAAAGGACGAATATTGCATGGTCTCAGGAATATGAACTAAAAATGAAGAATAAAGAGTTAAAACTTAGACTATTGGTTATTAGGAGATAAGAGGAGGGCTGAGAAGAACTACTGATGCTTAATGTATGTAGAAGTTTTAATTAACTTTACTATAAAAGTGTGGAAATGTATAGAGTTGATGGTAACACATTATAGTGAGTAGCAGCTAGTTTATAAATGGGAATGTGGCTGGAAAGGGTAGTCTAGGGCTGTAAATGTCAACTGAAGGAAAGCTAGAGAATAATCTAGGGACTGAATAACACAGTGATATCAGAGGTGGATGAGAATTGTGGCTGATGGTACCAATGCAGAGGTGTCCTTCTGTGAGCTAGAGAGGATGTACATCACTATTGCAGGGTGGTGGGGTGTGGAGAAGCATAGGTAAAATACGATTGATGTGACCTATGGTCTGTAGTTAACAGCAATATTGGAATATTCATGCATCTATGCCAAAGAGTTACTGTGTTGATGATGGGAGAGTATGGAAAAAGTGTGCCAAATGTGTGCTATAGACCATGGTTGGTGGTAATACTCTGATGATATCTCAATCTGTAACAAATATTCCACCACGGTGTGATGCACTGATGAAGGGGTGTTGTATGGGAGTTCTACACATATGCATGATTGTTTTGTAAGTTCACAACTTCTGTAATAAAAATATATTTTAAAATATATTTAAAATAATAGGGCGCCGGTTCACCACATGGGAGGCCCCGGGTTCGGTTTCCGGGGACCTCTCCGGGTGGGCAGACCACCTTGAGAAGGGCAAGCCGCCGTGGGCAGGGCAAAAAAAAGCCGCCACAGGCAGGGCAAGTCGCCTGCCAACAGAGCAGAGCCGCCTGCACGGTGACCTGACTCGGCGCATCGCCGCAACGGGGGGAGACAGAGCAGACACAGAAAAACGCAAAAAAAATGAACACAGCAAGAACAAGCAGAAAGGGGGGGATATGAACAAAAAAATAATAATAGGGTGGGTTGGGGGGAAAATACGCCAAATGTAAGATATGGGCTGTAGTTAGTTGTAAGAATTTGACAATATTCTTCATAATTTATAAGAAATGTCTCACAACAATGCAAGGTGTTGGTGGTGGGTTGATGTATGGGACCCTGTATGATGTTATGCATGTTCGTTTTGTAAGTTCACAACTTTTACTATACACTTGTTTATGTAGGTTCATGTATGAATGATATATTTCAATAAAATTTTTAAAAAATCAGAAGCAACAAAAGAGACTGCATTTGATAGACAGCCCTTTTCTATAATATGTTATTTGATTGGCATTCTTCTATGGCCAGTTCTTAGTTAAACCTAGAATTTTCTGGGGAAAAAAGGCCAGAAGTTGCAAAATGCTTTGATTTAAAAAAAAAAAAATCTCAGGGGTTTTAAGAGTCATGAACATGATTTCCTGGGAAGAAGCTACATTTTGTCAGCATAAAAACTTGAGATTCATAGTGAGATCCAATTGGGAAAGACAGAAGGAAGATTGTAAATGAGAAGCAGAAGCCACTGATGCTGAAGTTTGAGCACTTTGAGCAGGATGATGCATAAGAGCCAAGGTGTTTGCAGAAGGAAACAGGAATAACTGGAAGCCACCATGATGGCTTCCTCAATTTCCAACGAGGTGCTTCTCACCTAGATGTCTCACAGGCTGAACCGATGTCCATGAAAAAGCAACTACCATTATCCATTATTGTCAGATCATAGATAAATGGACAGTAGTTGCAAGGGTGCCTGTAACAAATTACAACAAATCGGAGGCATAAAACAAATGAAATTTATTTTCTCAGTTCTGAAGGCCAGAAGTCCAAAATTAAGGTGTGGACAGTGTCACAATCTCTCCAGAGTCTCTATTCTGTTCCAGCTTTTGATTGCTGTTGGCAGTCCTGGACTTGTGGCTGCATCATTCCCATCTCTGCCACCATGGCCATATCACTTTCTTATCTTCTGTCTGAAATCTCCCTCTGCCTCTCTTTTGTTATTGCATTTAGGGCTCACCCAGATAATCCAGGTTGATCTCATCTCAAGATCCTTAACTTTGCAATGATGCATTCTCTAGAAAAGACAACATTCACAGGTTCCAGGGAATTGATGTGGGCATATCTTTTTTTTTTTTTTGGGGGGGGGGGCAACCATTCAACCCATTAAACCCTGGTTGAATTTCCCTCATAAATTCAATCTCTGAAGAAGTAAAACAGTTTCTTTTCCTGGTGACAATTCTTTCTCCTTTAAGCGAGTTTGAGCTTAGTCTTTCCTTAATGGGAATGTGGATGGGGTGGGAAGGAGAAATAAAGAAGGGTCCAGGTATACTTTACAAAGATTGGACCTTTTCACCAGCATATTAAATGTGCTATATAAAATGTTTTTGGGATAAGTACTTAATACCAACATAAATGTATGAAAAAGACTTCCCATTACCAAAAACAATTCTCTTAGGGCAAGCTGGGCGTTGAGAACAAGTATTCACTCTTTGAAGCCACCAGGGATCTACTGCAATGTATAATAATCATAAACAGTTCCAAGCTTGAGTAACATAAAAGAAAAATGTCAAATGTACACCCAAGACCTGGAGCATATCATGACCTTGATTTGATATTAAAATGTTATTGATTTTCTTTCTGCAATGGGCATGCTAGATTATCACCAGGGATATCAGGAAGCTTAGTCAATATTCCAACAACAGAACTGAAGGACTCATTTTTCTAGCCAAATGCTCTATTCTTTTCTAACACAATACTCCTCATTTTCTTTCCTAAAGCTTATGGCTAAGTACCTCAGAAGGAGTTACAAATACCAATTACCATTACAAACACCAATTACCATTAGACTCTCAAAATGAGCTTTTTTAAAAAATCAAATTATAGATAAGTAGACTTTATAAAAGTTAGCATTTTTCTTGGCAAACTGATAGTAAATAAACAGGCATAAAACCTCCAAAATCTAAATCACACCCAAAGAAAGAAGGAGGAAAAACACCGAACAAATATAGCAAGACAACACATCTGAGGCCCCCTTCAAAAGCACGTTGGATGTCTCGTACCCCGTGTATGTATATGCTGAGACAAATCATTGGCAATAGGAAAAAATGGCATGTGGTAGGACAATCTTCCCTTGAAACAGGTTTTGTTTTTTGTTTTTGGTAATCTGCAGATGCCGTTCTCATTCATCAAGCATTAAGACCCTCACAGAGTGTCTTGTTTATTTCACATTCACTCCATAACCTTCATCTGTGTGCCTCTTTCAAGACAAAGCTAACTTACAAAAACAACTTGCTTCACTGGAGGGAAATAATAGAGTGCATACTGGTATGAGAAATTTCCATCTTTCACTCTGAGGGTTAAAAATTACAACAAATCACCATCTCTCATTCTCTTTCTCCCTTTCTTGCTCACTCTGTCTCTCCCCGTCCTCCCTCTCTTCTCACCCTTTGTGGGTCCCACTCCCCCTGCTCTCTTTTCCCCTGTTCCAAATGAGAATCCAGCTGTCAGCTTTGTGTTGCAATGCGAAGATGTCAAGGACATTCTTCTAGGCAATGAACAGGACCATTGAGCATTTGTTTTTCTTTAGTGCTTACAGAGAATCTCAGCAAGAGAAGTGTCTTTGCCATGCAGAAACAATTCAGAGTGCTGCAAGGTTTGGGCTTTTTAGAATAACACATTAAGCTTATAAAGTTCTGAATATTCAGCAGATTAAAATAGCTGTTTGCTTTTTCATCATTATTGCCTCAAAAAATGAATATATGCATTTGCATTCAAACACACAAATCCAGGGTCTTTGCACAGCAAATATGGGGAAGAAAATCTTTCCCCCCACAGTTCCATATGGAGGGAATGCAAGTGGCAAAACAAAACAGTTAGGCATAACCATTTTAGTCTAATAACTGCACACTTTGGAGGCAAAAGAATAAAAGTAAAGAACACTCAAATTACCATTTGCAAAATAGCCACAAATTTTTAGCATACAGCATGAACCATAGAAGCAATACAAGTTGTTCTTTAAAAGCTTTGGATTAGCTTTTAAAGTTATGGATCTGTAACACAAACAAATTTAAACCTAAGAAGACATCCTGTTGCCATGACAATATGATACACTGTTTCCCTGCCATGATGGATCGTGGGCTTCAGAAATATGATCACATCGTGTACTTCAAGGTTCTCTGATAAAAATGTGTGATGTTTAAAATCTTACTAATATATTACTTAGATGTTTGATTATTTTAGTCTTAAAAAATAGATGCTATGACCATAGACAAACCAGCATAAATTAAAATGCATTAAATGCATTTCTTCCAAAATATATTTCTTTCTTATGTTAATAATAGCTATGAACTTACCTGCAAGACTTTAAATTAGACAGATAAAGGGAGTCTATTGTTCAAAAATGAGAAGTGTCATTTTTCAGAATCACCAGTCATTAGTGCCTCCTTGGAAAAGAAAGGCTCTTACTAATCTGAAGCCTCAGAAAAACTTGTGATATATTATTCTTTACATAATAATGCCTACAATTACACTTTAAAAACAAAATAGAAGAACAGAGGACTGGCCCAAACTTGTCATAAACAACATGAGTCAAAAAGAATCTCTATTAGAGCACGGAACAAGCAGGGTAGGAGGCTTCTTTCTGTCAAGGCAGACAGCAGCTTATCACCACTCCCTCCTCTTCTTCCCATTTCCGGAGATTTTCTTTGCTTTCTTCTGTCTTATTATTTTGGAGGTGATAAGAAATGAAATGCTAAACTGTGTTACCATTAATTCTTCTTCTCACTAAACATCCATCCATCAAAATTTTATTGTTTTTTTGCTAGACAAAAGATGAGAGAAAAATAAGCTTTACTAGTGAGAAAGGAAAAAAAGGAGGGAAAGAATAATCATAGAATCTTAAAGCCTTTATGTTCTGGAATGTAAAAGACTCCTTAAGATCACAGATCAGTGGCGGCCTCAAACAGCCTCCAGGCAGGTCAAATTCCAGAGAGGAAGTTATGTCTGAGGTGGGCTGGGGAGAAAAGGAGAAGCAATATTTCAAGGAAAGGACATGTACAAAGGCATAGAGATATGAAGACCATGCTCAATTCTGGGAAATCCCATTAGTCTGGAATGAGGTACATGTGAGAAAACAGTATGAACTCTTCTTGTCATAATATGAGTTTGTACTTTTTCCTGTAAAGTATATGAACCCCTCCCCTCCAAAAAAAATTACAAGTCAGGGGAAAGCAAAATCCGAAATCTAGTTTAGAAAGATCACTCCTATCAAAATGGTGGAGAATACATTAAGGTTGAGGTGAAATAGAAAACAGGGAAACTAAGAAGCTGTACTAACAGCCCATGTGGGAGAGATGTGAGCAGTGTCTATAGAGAGATTCGGGGAATCCTTGGTAAATTTAACAAACCTTGGTGAACTATTGGGTGTAGAAGTTTAAAAAGAGGGACTATTTCCGGAATAAGTGATTGGGTGAGCACTGCTACAATTATCCACAATGGGGATTATCATTAAGGAAACAGGCACAGGTATCAGAGATGGATTAGAGAACTAAAGGAACTAAAAAAACCCTGTAACAGGTAAGACCAATAAGGAGTGAGGAGAGATGATCAAAGATTAAATGCTAGAAACAGCTACACTGAAGAGATACAGAAGAAGCTGTAGCAAAGGAAAAACAAGAGAGGCAGAAATCGGTAGCCTTTCTTTCAACAAAAGCATCTCAAAACAAGACAGTCTGCCCTGTTGAAATGTATTTAAATAATGTTTCTTGTGTGAAAGAAATCCACCACAAAACTGTGTGAGTAGATAAGTTATTATTCTCCCCCTTCTTATTTTATGGAAGAGAAAATTGAGGCTCAGAAAGGTTAACTAAGTCCCTCAAAATCACACAGCTGGTAATCCAAGCATGCTGACATTTTCTCTGGATATTACATTATATCATCTAGTCATGTTTGCACCACATATAGATATTGATTTCATAAAAATTATAGAAAATTATTTCATTAATGAAAAGCATACCACATCTTAAGTATAGAAATAATTTAAATAACAAAAATCCTTTTGGGGGACAATTGTATTATATATGACTACAAACTTCTTTTTTACCCTGAATTTGTGGAAGAGGGGAGAAAAGAAGTAGAGAGTAGGGAAAAAATGTCAAACATTTTCTGTAGAAGATGTTTTTACTCAAGTCGGAGAATCAATGTAATTTTCACTCTCAAGTGAATGCTGCTAGTCTCAAGGTGATAATTATTATCCATTAGCTGTTTCAAATATACAAACAAGACCCTCAATTTTAGACTCACTAAGTAATCAGGCAGTGTCTTAACTGAGTTTAAGAAAATAATCTATAGAAAGAATAAATTATTCCCAAGATTTTCTTAAAAACCATTCAAAAACAGCACTCAGTCTCTTGCATAGATTCATAAAGGGTAAAATGATAAAATGTTTGCAAAATCTGACAGGCCCTAAAAAGGTAATGTAAAAAGAAAATAATGAAAACATCAGATTAAGAGCAAAAACAAACACCACATTTGCACAAACATCTTTCAGAACTGTGATGAATCCTGAAAGAGCCATCTAGATGTCAGAAAGTATCTTCATTTCAGTATGGTCACTGAGAGTATCTCAATATTTTCAATAATGAAAATTATTATTTTTGAAGCTTAACTGGCATTTTATGCTACTTTAAAATTTATTTTTTTTTTTTGTCTTTTCAGTCTAAATGATAGGTAAGTAGCTATTGTGTCCACTATTTAAAGATGAAAAAACAGAGACTCAGGGAGGTTGATAGTTACCCAGTTTTATCAGGAGGAGAAGGTAGAAAGCCAGAACTTGAATTAATGTGTTCTGACTCTACATCCCATATATATCAGGTAATATACCACTCTATGCTCCCTATTACAATCCTCTTCTTTAACACTCTCTTGATAAAGCCCATGAAATACTCTTTTGCTAGATGGAAGTCAAATCGTATTGAGATGTCAATTGTCTCACAGCAATTATGCCTTATGATTTCTGCATTATGAGATCACTCCTCTGATGCACAGATTGCTGATTCCCTTTTCTTCTTTAAGCTTAACGTTCCCAAATTAGCCAAGGGTGTGTCCTAGGCTGTGTTAAATTCACTAGTGCATTATTATAGGATTCAAAGACTCTGCATTTTAATTACACGCAGTGATTTTGTAATTCAGTCCCATGGCAAATCATTATAATAAACACTTCAAAAGAAGCCTCATCTCTCTATGCATAATGCAAGTATCAAATACAATGACCTTTCCCATATTTGCACATTAGTAATTTTATTGTAGGAAGGGTAATGAATTCCTTTGCTTCTCGATTTGATCTTTGTTTTTGTAAAATTTTAATCATCTGATAATTCAGGGTCCTTCTTTATAAATCAAATTTTGAAGTCTCTTTGCTACAACCAAAAATACAAACATAGAATTCTCAGATGATAATTAGGGATTCCCTAAGCTTCTTAACAGTATTTCAAGTAGGCTAGCTAAAACATGCCTGAAAATGAAAAAGAACATTCAATAAGGTTTCATCCCTGGGATATTCTTAGGAAGTAAAGCAGTTCTGAAAAGCATTGGGCTTCTTTGGAGAGTTGTATGGATTTGGGCATAGCACCATAAATAAATGGCTTCCAGAGTGAGGCAAGGGATTAAATTATTCATTAAATTAGGTTTGGGATATGTTTGTGGATTATTATGTATGTTTCTGCCAGTAAGTCTCCCAGAATTGATGAGACCTAAGTTTGTACACTGTTAGCATGTACAATGCCCCCCAAAAAGGAATACAAATTCATACACCATAATGAATTATTCTTTCCTTCTTTGTTCTTCTACAAAACGTTTAAGCAACTACTCTGTATTGAAAATTGGCTAGGTCCTGGAAAACAAGTAGGAGGGCCATTACCTGGCCTCAAGAAAGTCAGATCATAAAAATGTGTCTAACAACAAGTCATCATCATTAATAAAAGTTCCTTAAATAAATGTAATTCTGAAAAACATGATTCCACAATGAAAAACAAATTACTTACAAAAAAAGCAAAATATTTTCCTCCTGAACTTTCAGAATTTTGGGAGTGGCAGAGTGCAACTATTATTTTCATCCTAGTTCTGTTGAAAATAACACTGCTTTCCCTCAGTGTTCTATAACGTCTTGAGCTGCCTATTTGCAGGGCAAGTTCTGGGGCAGCAATCCTGCCACAAGTGTCCTGGTTCAGTCCCTCAGGCCACCACCAGAAAGAATGGGACAATCATACCCCCAGTATGCATACAAGGGTTTCTTCTCCCTCCAAAACTGGGCCCAGGGACCTGCACTGGGAGCACGGGCTGGTGAGGGGATCAGAGAAGAGCCCAGCCAGGGCACCAAAAGACCACACCATCTTTTAAGATTCCTTTATCTTGAATCTGCACTCACTCTGCACTGCAATCCTTTGTTTCCTAGGAAATGTTTTTGCCAGTTCTTGCTGGTTATTCAAAGCTTCTGTGAGGGGCGGAGCCCTGAAGCTTCTCACTGCCCTCTTGATCAGGGGAAGGTCTTGCTAAGTATTTTATGTACATTCTCTATTCTTAAGATGTAAAGTGCCCTATATATGTGCCACAGTAGATATATACTGCTATTATTCCAGTTGATAGATGAAGAAATTGTAAAACATGGGGCTTAATTTATAATAGTCCTTCCCATTTGCCCCTCTCTTCAAAAATACTTGACACAAGTGTCAGAGTCTGAAGGTAAGGGACAGACAGCTGTGCAATTTTGGATGTGTAGTTTGCCTAAGTCTCACTTATTCATCAATAAAACAAATATAATAAAATTGAGTGTATCATAGCATCATCTAAGGATTAAATAAGATAATTCAGCTATAAAATTATTTTACTTATTGCTGGAACAAAATAAACACTCAATTCACCAAAAGAATTATTATTATTACCATCATTATGTATTTTATAAAAGCTGATTACAATGTTAACATCAAAATATTGAGTCTCACTCATGGTTAACTGGCAAAAATTTATAATACACCAGAGATGGTGTCAGTTTAAAAATTAAGTGCTGGAATGACATATCAGATTATGGATTTCTAAAGAAGATTCTTTAAAGAAGATTCCTTAAAGAAGATTCTTTAATGTGGTATATTAGTCAAGGAAAAATAACGCCGTTTAATGTAGTAAATGGAAATTTAAAATTACTCTTACTATTTGGCATTACTGTAAATATAATGAATTCTAAATCCCCTGGGTTCTGAAAAGTGTTTTGGTGACATCATAATGTCATATATCCTGCTATAGTATATGGCTAAATTTCTGTCTATCATGCATGTATAAGAGGTAATTCTTTCTTTTGCCTTCTGCTCTGCTCCTGCTCTCCACTCACACACTTCTGTCTATTCATGCAATTGGGCTTTTTGGTACTGAGAGTGTGGAAAGCAGAGCAAAAAAAGGAGTTTCCCAAGCATTGATCCGTAAACGCCAAGTAACCGTTTTGAGGACAGGGAAAGAATTTTAAGAATTAACAAAATATTTGAGCCAGGTAGGTTGAAAAGAATAGAGATGCCCCAGAAATAGGAATAAGGAACAGGAAAGAGAGGGCTGTCACACCAGACCTGAACTGGCCAGGTAGATGGGAATAAAGCATGTTTTAACAAACACCTGTGTAGATCAGATAGGATGATGGTCAGTTTAGCAAACTCCTACACACTCAGCCCACATGCAGACCAGATGCTCTCCCTCTATAAGGGCAGTACATAAACTGCCAGAATTTAGCCATATTCCTAGTGGAGGAGGGTGAGTCTAAACAGTTATAAAATTTCTATCATGTGAGCAAAATAGGGGCTCAGATTGGAAATAAGTTTTTTATATAAAATATAATGTTATTTTCTTGCATACCTGAATTAATGGACTCAGGTTTATATTTCCTCTACACATTCAGCATATCTGTGTGACTCTGTAATATTATGTGTTCGTAGAGGGAGAGAGAGTGAGCTAAAGAGATAAGTTATAATGACTTGAAAATATCTCAGATCTAATGTTGTTTAATCTGATATGGCTATACTGTACACATACATATATTTCTTTAAAGCAGAAAGACAAAATTCGAATCATTGACCATATAAAATGCTTTCTGGTTACACAAATAATCAATGAAAATATTTTTTAAATTAAAAGCTATCAAGTGGCATCAATAAGTAGGGCAGCAGATGTGGCTCAAGCGGTTGAGCACCTGCTTCCCACATGGGAAGTCCTGGGTTTGGTTCCTCGTGCCTCTTAAAAAAAAACAGCAAGCAAACAAAAATAACAAAGAAAACCAACTCAGGGTTGCTGATGTAGCTCAGTGGTTGAATGCAGGCTTCCCCCACATACAAGGTCCCAGGTTCAATCCCCCCACCTCAAAACAAACTAACAAACAAAAAAACTGCCTAAGGCATTTAATGGTCTTTAACACAGTCAATTCCCCTGGCCTTGAAACAATGTTATTTTATTCTTTTTTGCTAATGTAAATATATGCATATATAGGTGTGTATATATTTATAATACACATATAGACATATCAATATGGCTATACAATTACACATTTCTTATAAATTATACATAGTAAATACTACATAAAATTTTTCCCTAGAAAAATTTGTAAAATGTAAATGTCTCAAAGGCAAGAACCCTGTTTTATTCATCTTCATATTAGCATTGCCTAGCAGAGTTCCTGAACCTGGTAGGTACTTTATAATATCTGTTTATTTAATAGTCATTTGATGGTCATGTGTAAGAAAGTGACATGATCATAAAGTGTGCTTTGAAGAACATTAATTTGGAAGCTATGAGTAAGACAGCTTGGAAATGATAGTGCAGCAAGGAGGCTACTGCAACACCAGGGGAAAAGGATGTGAAGTTCTGGACTAGGTTGGTGGCCCTGGGAACAAAAAGGAGGTTGCAAATGAAATCACCAATCAGGAATTGATAGAACTGTCAACAGTTTCCGGTTTTAGAACTAGAGCTCTTTTGGGGTTGAGCCTAGAATGGTTTCCATCCCTTGGCCAAGTGTTTGAGGATATAAAGTAAATTTTAGGTGTCAGTGATAATGAGGAACTAGATGAAATGGCATTTTAAAAAGAACAGTATCCGAGTAGCTCATACATTTAAATTATTTGTATTTAAATATCCTGTCTAGTTAAGACACAAAATACATCCATTAAGGCTCTGAAAATACCTTTGTATGTTGCAAGTTCTCTCTTTAAAGTAACAGTAATAGCAATTATCCATTTCCAGTGAATAATTACATGAGGAAAAGCAAAGTGATGCAGCTTGCCCTTTAAGATATTTTTTAAATCTTTTTTTTTTTTCATTTCAAACTGAAATTGGAATTGTTGCCAATTCCACACTTAGAGAAATAGGTTAGTAATATCGCAATGCCTGGGATCTTTATTATCTTTGAGCTACAGTGAAACAGAAGCTGTCTTAAAGGCAAAATAACAAGAAAAGATTCATGTCTCCATAGACATATTAAGGTGAAAAGTAAAAATTGATCATTACAGGACATAAAAAACATTCACCAATATACCATTTAAATTTAAAATATGCAAATGCATCCTTAACATTGGAATTTCCTGCCTATGTATAGAATCTTATGATATCACATTTGTTTTTACATTTTATGCTTTATTTCACAGAGCATAATTTAGATGGAATTGGTCAAGAACTACAACATCTCTTTTGTGAGTTCCTTTTAAATTTCAGATTTGGTTTTGATGTTCTTTGATATAAATTCCGAGGGAAACCAATCTCTATTATAGTGAAACTTTTCTTTAGAAGGCAAAGTTGTACAACGTGGTTTAATATAATCCCAAAATGTATAGCTATGTAATAATGGGGTGGAGTTTTTGTTGCCTTTATATTTTAATTAAAATATCTATAAAAATTCCCCTAATGTAACAACAGGCACTCAAATAAGACTGAAACAAGGACATAAATTAAAAGAAAAATTTGCCATTACAAAAATAGAAGTTTAGTAGTTATTAAAATTAAATGATAAAAATAAACTGCAGTGCCAGTTTTAGAAGCAATCAAGACTTGCTGGAAAACTGGCTTGGAGTTAAGGGAGGTAAGTGATGAACTGCCAGTGACAAGAAAAGATGTGAATGAATGGGATGTGACTAAAGAATAGGGGGGAAAAAATCCAGGTTAAGGAGAATGGAGAAAACCACATGCCTCTTAATGGGTACCCTCCCCAACTCCATCCAGAGAGCCCTTAGGACATTCTGCCACAGCTGTCTAACTTACTTGTACACCTATCACAAAATTTCCTTGTGGGCATATTGGGACCTCATTTTTAAACTTTACAGGAATTTCATTACTGCATTATTGAATTATTTCTACTCTAGGGAGGAATGGCTGTGGCTAAGGGTATGAGAGAAAGAAAGAAAAAAACACTAACAATCCAAAACTGGCCATGTCCATGGCTGCTGTAATGGTTTGAGTTTGATTTAATTATGAATTCCAAAAATATAGATTAGATTATGTTTGTAAGCTGGTCTGTTCATCTGGGCATGATTGAGTTGTGAGTAGGGTGTTAACTGTCAGGTCAGTGAGACGTTGAGCCCTGCCCCTCGGTGGGCGTGGTCTCAAGTAGAAAAGCAGACAGAGAAGCAGATTGAGAGCAGAGCTTTGGAGAAGGAGATTTGAAAAAGCAGTTCTGATGTTGGA
>PVKH010026281.1:0-13038 GCA_004027955.1 Chaetophractus vellerosus | reverse complement strand
TTTTTTGATGGCTTTTGAAGCTTCATTTCCTGATACAGCACTTACCCAGTTAATGCAACCTTTTAGCTGTTTTCCATTATTTTGATAAGGGTTTCTATCTTTAAGGCTCCTCTGCTGCCTTTGCCTGAGGGGGATTGGAACAACGGCCACCCTCAGTGCTGGTCCCCAGAGATCTCTAGTAGCTAATCAAAGGTAGAGCTCTGCTATCAGATACCACACACACAGACACACGCACATACACACCCCAGAGTTTGGAACACTAAGTATTTATGACCCACGCTGGTACCAGCAAGCTGTGCCAGGAACCTGAGCTCCAGTCCCAACTGCTGCCAGTCATGAAGTTGGGGGAAAGGGGATGGTAGCTGCTGTAGGAAGGATGAATTTCACCAGTATTGATTGCATTTTAACAGTTTCTTCCTCCCTTCCTCCCTTGACTCTGCACAGTGTTCCACCACACTCCAGAATTTCAAAATAGTTGATTCAGTTTCTGCCAATTCATAGGTTTTTGGTGGAAGGACTGATTCCTGGAGATGTCTATCATGCCATCTCCCCACAATCCTCCTTACTTATTAATTTTATATCATGATTTTTATAGTCTAATGAACCCATCTCAGCAGTTGATGCATTTTTATGAGTTAGAGATTATCTTAGTTTCCTAAGTCTGCCATAACAAAGTACCACAAACCATGTGGTTTAAAACAACAGAAATTTATTGTCTCATAGTTGTGGAGGCTAGAACTCTAATATCAAGATGTCATCAGGGTCATGCTTCCTCTGAAGTCTAAAGGGAAGGATATGTTCCATACCTCTCTCCCGGCTTTTGGCAGTCGCTTGCCAGCTACCCATGGAATTCTCTGCCTCATTCATCATATAGCATTCTCTCCTCATCTATCTGTGTCTCCTCTTCTCTCTTACAAAGATATCTGTCATATTGGATTAGGAGCCCACCCTAATCCTGTATGACTTCATTTTAACTTTAATTCCATCTGTTATGGCCCTATTTCTACATGTTTACATTCACAGGTACTGAAGGTTAGGACTTCAACTTATCATTTTGGAGTGACATAGTTCAACCCATAACCGAGATACAATGCAGATATAAAAATTACAATGAAAAATGCAAATTTAACAAGCACAAACAATAATCTGCTAATGCCCTCAGAAGATTCACACTGCACAGTTAATTGAATGTGAGTAGAAGCCAGTTGACCAATGTAGGCCTTGGGTCTCCTTAAAAATGTATGGCACTTATTTAAAATGCTTTGGAATTTCTGGAATAATACTTGAACTTACATTTCAAAATTTGTGAATTTATATACACTGTGTTAGTTTGCTAAAGGCTGCCAATGCAATATACCAGAAATGAGTTGGCTTTTATAATGAGATTTATTAACTTACAAGCTTACTGTTTTGAGCCTGAAAGAAAAGTCCAAATCAAGGCACCAGGCAAAGCTCCCCGAAGGTCAGCTGCTAGCGATCCTGGACTCCTTTCATGTAGAAAGGTATAATGATGGCTCTGCCCATCTCTGCCACTTTCTCCTCTAGTTCAGCTGTGGACAATCAGGTATATAGCTTCTGGGGCCTTCTCTCTCAGTTTCTGGTCTCTTTTCTATCTTTGCAGCTTTTTTTCTGGGTTTGTGTTTTTTTTTATTCTTCTGTTTATAAAGGACTCCAGTAAGAGGATTAAAACCCATGCTCTGTTCTGCAATTTAATCAAAGGCCCTTAACAGAAGCAATTTAAATCAAAATGTCCCATCTGCAATAGGTTCACATGCACAGGAATAGATTAGCTTAAGGACATGATCTTCTGAGGTCCACCCAGCTTCACACTTTCCTCTGAAACTATCAAGCTACCTGCTCACCACTTGGTAGGCATGTGAGCACAACTTGAAAAACACACAGCCTTCATGTCAAGTGACAAGTAGAGCAGTTGGCATGAGGATGTTTAGAGTCCTAGAATTACTGCCCTTTTGGTTGAAGGGAACTATATGAATCATCTACAACAGTGTTGAAGATTGTGGGCTGTGTGATTTAGAATCAGTAAGAATGACAGTGTGAGAGTGAGTCAAGCAGAGGAGAAAGGTGGCTATGAACTTGTAGTAATAAGAATGTTAGGTGTTGCTGGACTTATCAGGGCATAGTTTGCATAAGGACTGCAGTGGATAGAATTGCATTCCCAAAAAGATATGCTCAAGCCCTAACCCTCAGGACCTATGAATGTGACTTATTTGGAAATAGGGTCTTCCAGAATGTAATCAAGTTAAGGTGAGTTCATGCTGGATTAGGGTGGTATCCTTATAAGATGGATATTTGTACACAGAGATATAGACACACAGGGAAGAAGGCATAGATTGGAGTGATGCCTCTGAAAGCCAAGGAACATCAATGATTGCCAGCAGCCACCAGAATTTCATGGTATTTTCTTGAGCAGCCTAGGAAACTAAAACAGAAACTAAGACAAGAACAGGTGAGGCATAGGGATATTCAACTGGGTGCTACATGTGATAGGGACCCAAAGGTGTGGCTATCTCCTAAGCTATTTCTTTCCAGCCATCTTTTGCTGATCCATTCCCTACAACCCTCCTTTTCATAACCCATTCTCCAGAAATACGTGCCCCTTAACAGTTTTTTTAAATATTTAATGTGTTTTCTGCTTCATTTAACAAACATTCTTTATTAGATGACACTTTTTGTTGACTAGAGCAAGTTTCTCTGTGTCCAGGAAACTTGGCTGTATGGCAGTGAGGATGTCTGGGAGCTGAGGCGTGTGCTCCAATTTGGCCAGCTTTATTTGGTGGGTAATGAGGCGTCCCAGTCTGTGAAGTACCAGGAGGTACCTTGAGCTCCTAGAGCCCACAGTTCCTTAAGCAGACCCAGGTAAACACTGTTCTTCCCATTAAAAAATGCCAGTGTTAGTAGATTCTTTGAAGAAAAGGGCCTTTGGATGAAGCTTGCTGTTGTTTTTCTGGGCAGGAGGCCTGATCCTCTTGGCTCCTCAGCTTCCTGAGCTCCTGGTTCAGCATCCTTCTTTCATGGGAAGGAAGACAGATTGCCCTGGATTGTCCTCTGAGAGCACTCAGTCTGCTATAAAGCATGTCTGTGAGTTGTCAGACACCCTGTCACAGCACAAAGAACAGTGTCAGTGAGTCCTCTGGGAAGTTTCAGAATGATTTATTTTCCCATCTTATTTATTTCCCCCATATGACTATCATTTGAAGCTGCTTTTAGTTTCAGATCTGATTCCCCTCCCCCTGCCCCTTTTCCTTTGCCCATTTTCTCTGGAGTGCTGTAAAGACCATGTGCTTTACTTGAATTCTGATTCTGTCACCACAACTGCAAGCTGCTGATTTTGGGTAGGGTGGGAAAGGTAGACGGAGAGAGAAAGGAACAAGGAGCAAGGTGGAGAACTGCTTAACGTTTTCCTGCTGTATTTCCTGCCAAGGCCAATATAGTTGGCCACACCTTGTTTCCATGGCTCATTAGGTAGCTACTCAGTAAAATTTCAAACACCCCAGGGGTCTCAGAGAAATGTCATTCTCATCAGAGTATAATAGGTTTCAGCCACGGAAAAAATCCTAAGACAGACAATGGACGGGCAAGGGAATTTGTCTGGCTCTGCGTGTATACTGGAGCAAAGAGGCAATGGAAATGTCACATGGTAGAAATGTCACCCAGCAAGCAAGCTCTGAGTTCTACCTTTTCTTTAGGAATTGATCTAGTCCAAAGGCCTTGGCAATGCATCCCGTTGCAGAAAGCAGTCTTTCAAAGACGCTGTTGAAATCACAAATGCCTTGACACACTGTCTGCCATTCTGCAGACACGGTCAACAGTCTTTTCTAATTTTACCAGTAAATTTGAGGAGACCTTCAAGGCATATGTGGGAGTTCTTTCACACTCTCTTTGGAGTGGAAGATGGACATAATTCATTCTCTATACCTATCTGGTCACAGCAGTCTGTTCCTCTCCATAATGGCATTTTCATATTGCATTACAATTTATTTATTTAATACTGCAGACCCACAAGTTCATTTAAGTCAGGAACCCCATGTTATGTATTTTGTTTCCCTAGAATCTAGCACTGCACCCAGCACAAAGCAAGTTTTCAATAAATTTACTCTGAATTACTGAAATCATGAATGAATGATCGTATCTTCAGCAAGATATCCATAAAGGTGCCCAATGCTACCTCCTCCAAGTTTCCCATTCCACCAGTCTCCTTCACAATGGAATCAACATGCTAGACCCTGAAAATACAAGGTGACCAGAATATAGTCCCTGCCTTCTGAGGCACATGGTCAAGAGGAGGAGGTCAATAGGAGAAAAAAGAATTACAGTCCCAAGAAAAGTTAGGTAAAGGTGGACTGGGTGCTGGAGAGCAGAGGGGAAGCTAGAGATACAAGAATGTTTCTGTCCCTCCAAGTAGTTAGTTATGGCTCATGAAGAGCCAGGAACATGTCTCAGACAGTCCCCAGCCTGGACTCCAACACGTGCCACATGTACCACAACCACCACAGCCTCTGGGCTCTGGTCCTGCCATCTTTCCAAGAACAAGGAGCAACTCTGAGGGGTATTATTACATGATGGGAAGTGGCCACCTTCCTAAGTGCCCGATTGGGGGGTTTGTCATATCATTAAATAATACGCATCTAAAGACACAATCCAAGTATAGATTGTGACTATTTATACCCACTTGCCCACAGAGGGCTCTCATGAAGATGCTTCCTAATTTAAATTTCCTTGCTATCTGGCTCTGTGGGGCTGGCCTTGAGCAAAATGATAAAGCAATGTGCTTCTTCACATTTACACTGTCTTTTGGTGGACGGTTTTATCACTTCAGAAGGAAACTTCGGTGTAGCGAAAAATTAACCTTACCAAAGTGAGGCCTGTCTTTGCCCTCAGCTACTACAAGGTGGTCTCTAGGCCCCATGGATGTCATGTCTGTTAAGAGTGTCTTTATTTGCCTATGGGATGGAGGCCCAATAAAAACTCTGGGAACTGAGGCTTGGGTGAGCTTCCCTGGTTGGCGTGCTGTCACACAGAGATTCCATAAAAGTAATGTCATCGGCCTGATTCCACAGGAAAGGACAACAGAGGCTCCACATTTGATAAATCGTGCCCTAGGCACTTGTTCCCTTGACTGATTTTAATCTGTATCCTTTATCTGCAACAAAAATAGCATGAGCATAACAGTTTTCAGTGAATTCTGTGAGTCCTTCTAGCAAATTATCAACCCACAGGGTGGTCTGGGGAATCCCTGAACTTGCATTTGGTGTCAGAAGTGAGAGTGGTCTGGTGGAGGACCGGGTTCCCTCTAATTTCATAGTTATCAAAACTCTTGCTTCTTCCCTCCCTTTCCCACAAACTTCTGGTGTCTCCATGAAGCCCATTCCTCAATTTGAGAGGAAAGAGCCATTATGTTCGCTGATAAGCTAGACACTGAGACATTAACTTTCCCATGATGGTTGCATTTTTTAGAGGGAAGGACAGGGAGATTTTTTAACTAAAAAGAAAAGTAGCTTATGATAGGATTTTATCCATCAATGCCTGTCATACTGTAAATGTTCATAAATAGCTGCTGAATGAAGGAATGTGTTCTTGCCTGTTCATTTCCCATGCCCGTGATGATGACCCTTCTGATGTCCCCAGCCTGGCCCCACCGGTAGCTATAATCCTCCACAGTGCCAGAGGGATCTGCCCTTTCTAAAACCTAAGCTTTTCTGCTTAAATGCTTCCCATTCCATCAACTATTGATCTGCCTGTGCTAGCCGCCTCCACCTCACAACCTGCACTCTGGTAAAGAGGTCCTGCCAGCAGGTCCCCCCTTTTTTATGTTTTTTTTGTTGTTGTTGTTCTTGTTACATATCCCTCCCCTTCCTGCTTGCTCTTGCTATGTGTTCACTTTTTGTGTTCTTCTATTTCTGCTTTTGTATCCCCCCACTGCGGCGACGTGCCGAGTCAGCTCACTGCGCAGGCGGCTTGCCCCGCTTGTGGGTGGCTCTGCTTCCGCTCCTGGGCGGCTTTTTGCTCTGTCCGTGGGCGGCTTTGCTCCGTTCGCAGGCGGTTCGCCCTGCCCATGGCAGCTTTGCCCTGCCCGTGGCGGCTTTTTGCCCTCCCACAGTGGCTCTGCCCCGCCCACGGCGGCTTTGCCTTTTCAGGCGGTCTGCCTGAAACCGAACCCGGGGCCTCCCATGAGGTATACCGGCACCCTATCCACTAGGCTACAGACAGCCCCAATGTTTTGTTTTTTAAAGATAAATATTTTTTTATTTTTAAAAAAGATACGTAGGTTACATAAATGTTACGCAAAAATTATAGGGATACCCATATGCCCCCCTCCCACACCTTCCACAATCTCCCACATAAACATCCTTCAATAGTGTGGCACATCACCTGCAATAGATATACACATTTTGGGGCTTTGCCACTAAGCATGAACCATAGTTCACACTGTAGACCACACTCTCTCCCACGCAGTTCTGCATGTTATATGATGATATAAAATGGCCTATATCTGTCATTGCAACGTCACTCAGGATAATTCCCAAGTCCCGAAAAAGCCCCTGTATTACAACTGCTTTTCCCTCTCCCAGCCCCCAGAGCCTCCAGTGGCCACTGGCTCCACATCAATGTTGTAATTTCTTCCATTGCGTGAATCACAATAAGTCTATAACAGAATTCCAGTAAGTCCACTCTAGCCAGCAGGTCCCCTTTTTACAGTACCTATTCATGCAAGAAATTCATTGACACTTACTGAGGACCTCCAATACACCAGACACCCATCTAGGCACTGGGAACACCAAAGTAACACCAGACGTGAGCCCCTCTTCTCAGAGACCTTATGTCAAGCACTATTGCTGCGCTCACTACATCAGATTGAAATTCTCAGCATGTATGTGTCTCCCTCCACAGAGAGACCCTCGGTATCTGTCTATATCCTCCACTGCACCTAGCCCAGTCTCTGACCAGAGGAAGTGAATGTCTGTCCCCTTGAGCCACAGCAACCCAGCCCAGTCACTCTCCTCCCCTGTCCTCTCCCATCACACACAATGTGGTTGGATGATCTCTTCCCCTCTCCTCCCAGCCCTCATAATCTCTCTCTACCCCTCAGTCCACATGCTTTCCATCGAAAGCTAAAGTGAAAGCGACTATTTTCTCGTTGAGCCTTAAAAAATAGCAATTATTTAGAGCAAAATGTTCAGAATATTCATTAGCCAATTGTACTGGGAAAATGCCATTTAAAGTGACTCCACTTAAAACTGGGACCAAATTTCCATAGTGGATGATGTTAAAAGATTTAAGATTTTATCTTAAAAAAGTAATATAAAAATTAAGTTTACATTATCTCCTGTTTAACTAAATTTAGGTTATAATTGTGACTGTGTATTATACTTTAAATGAATAAATAATTATTAGGGTTGGAGTTTTATTTTTGGTGTATACAATAACCTTCACTTCATTTTTTCACAACAAAACAATCCAAAAGAGAGGATTTTCACAAATTTCCCCAAGTGCTTCTCCTAATGCTTTAATAATCAAATGATTTCTTTCTGAAGTGCTTAACAATTTTCCCTCCTTTATTGCTAATTAGCCTTACTCATCATATGTCCTCATTTGTCAGTGGCTTTGTAGCAATTCAAGCGGTTCCCTAATATAATTTCACCACTTTGTGAAATCCAGGAGCTGTTGTAATATTTGCAATCAATTTGCGTGGCATTTGTCTTCTGTTGTAATATCAAAACTCTGGGAGAGGCTGAAGGGCAAGGTTGTCAGGAGATGGGCAGTGACAGAGGCTAGCATTAGGCTAGTAAGAAGAAACAGGTGGGGTGAATTTTTTATGTAGTCAGTTCATTAGTAATCTTTATTTCCCTGTTCAGAGACTTACATAATGAACATTTGATAATGATCTTCTGCAGTTCCTTCACGCCTTCTTAGGCACATATGCAGCTTACCAGGAATCAAGACTTTTAAGTTAGAGGGATCAAAGTAAAGTACCAGAATCTCATATGTCAACCAGAATGACCCAGAAGAAAAACTGAAAATAATTTTAAATTTAGATTTATGACAGATTGCTAGTTTTCTCCCAATATCTGCTCTCTCCTACTTCTTTAGTAATAAGAGCACACACTGGACATACCGGCCATCTAGAATAAAAATCTTATTTCCCAGCTTCCCTTGTACTTATGGTGTCCTTATGACTAAGTTTTGGCCAAGAGGATATAAGAGGAAGTCTTATGTGTGATGTCTTCATCCTTTCTCCTTCCTGCTGCCTGGAATGTTGATGTGATAGCTGGAGCTCAAGCAGATGTCTTATACCATGAGGTGGAAACAACATGGGGAGAGTGAAGCAATTAGGTAAAAGGAGTCTGAGTCAGTGACTATTGCCGAGCTACCAAACTAGGTCTTGAGTACATAATTCTGGACTTCATTTTATTACAGAAATAAACTTGAAACTTGTTTCAGTCTCTTTATCTCTCTAAAGATTACTCTGAATTTTCTGTCACCTGGAGTCAAACCTAGTCCTAACCAATGCAAGCTCTTCACAAATGCACTATTCCCCTTGGCCCTCAATTCTCTGGTGCACAAGAAGAAGTAAGTGCCATTTTCAAACAGAATTAAAGCTATGACCCTTATTCTTTCCTCAAGAGTTGATTCCAGGATGGAAGGAATCTGGGCCAATTAAGATATGACCCAGATAGACCAACACACACAGATTTACCATACTGTTATCTACAGCTAAAATAAGAACCAACATGAAACTGAATGACCAGAAAACTAAGACCTTCTTCAAGTGCCTGTGGTAGCTTGGAGCTATGTACTCCAGGAAAACATGCTCTGAAACTTAATCCATGCTTGTGAGTGTAAGCCCATTGTAAGTAGGACACTTTGATGAAGTTATTTCATTTAAGGTGTGGCCCAATTCAATCAGGATGGCTCCAAATCCTATTACTGGTGCCCATTATAAGCAGAATGAAATTCAGACAGATAGAGAGAAAGCCACAGGAAGAAAGGTTAAAAAAAAAAAAAAAAAAAGAAAGCCCAGAAGAGAAAGGAGGAGCCAGGAGAGGCTGCTATGTGCCTTGTCATGGCAGCCCAGGGCCAAGGATTACCTGCAGACAGCCCCAGAACGCCAGTCTTTCGGTAGAAAGCATCACCTTAATGGCGCCTTGATTTGGACTTTTTCCTAGCCTCAAAACCTTGAATAACTTCCCATTGTTTAAGTCATTCAATTGCATGGTATTTACTTGAGCAGCCAAAAACGAACTACATAATAAATGTGTATCTATGTCTGTGTATCTACCATGTAAAGCTTTCCATGGTCACAAAACTCATCTGTAAAACTTCACATTCCTAATTTTTTCCACATCTATATGAAATTTGTATCTTAAGCTGCCATTCTACTTGGAAGTGGAAACAATATTGCCAATACAAGATATGTAAGGTTAATTTACTAATAATATAATCATTTCAAATAGGAATTATTTCAATTTCAGGAATCTTGCTCTTCTGCATCTTTTTTCCTGGGTGGCAGCTAAGTTCTTGAGAGCAAGTTCATACATGAAGTTGGTAACTAAGATATAGTCTTAGGGGGCATAGGCGACACTTGGGTGGTCTTCTGTGTCCCCTAGGGACAGGGGAGGCTCAGGAGACTCAGGCTTTGACTTCCTGAACATACCCAGAAGCCACTTCTATTCACCGCTGCAGGCTTCTTCAGTTTTGGTTTGCTGCTTCCGTGTGTTTCACTCTGGAAGTTAGGCAAAAGATCTCTCTGCTTCAGAACGACAGAGGGAAGAAAGGAAGGATGGGTAGGAGGGTTTTGCAGTAAGTTCTAAAGAAGATGGGGATTCTTCAAACTAAAGTCACTCAACCTAAGAGTGGACCTGCCTAGTTTCCCGTCACACTCATCCATCTGCCATGAGCAGCCAGTGGAAAGTGAAGTTTCCATGTGGACACAATGATGGTTTTCTGAGTACAGTGCTGCAACTATCAGTCACTTATGAGATAAATAACAAAATTCAAAATATTTCCAAAGCATTGCATCATCTAGATTGAAGGAAAAATCAGAATTTTTTAAGAGAGGCTGTGCATTTATAGCTAAGGCAAGGTAAAGAGAAGGAAATATAATATATTTGGTTGGTGGAAATTCTTCACATGTTCATTTGGTCAGAAAGTCATTCTTATTTTCTAGGTTCCACCTGGCATTAGCCAGCACTTAAGAATTTATGCTTTTGTGGGTAGACAGATATTAATCATCAAGTGTCTAATTATAAATATACTTATATTTGTAATTATAAATGTATACATATACATTTTTAAGATAATTGATGCAGGATATTAGTCACTTTCTATATATTTTCTTTAAAAATTAGTGGAGGGGCCGGCTGTTGCCCAATTGGTAGGGTGCCGGTTTACCACATAGGAGACCCCGGGTTCGATTCCTGGGGCCTCCTCAAGCGGGCAGGCTGCTTTGAGAAGGCAAGCCGCCGCGGGCAGGGCAAGCTGCCGTGCAGTGAGCTGACTTGGCGGGTCGCCGCAATGGGGGGGAGACAAGCAGACACAGAAGAACACAAAAATGAACACAGCAAGAACAAGCAGAAAGGGGGCATATATAATAAATAAAATAAATAAATCTTTTAAAAAATTAGTGTACTTTGTCTCCATGATTAAGAATTCTGGTCTGATGACAATCAAATGCTTCTGTAGCTATGGAAACAATTTAAAATATGTCTAATGCAAAGCACAGACATTGGCTTTCTTGTGATGCCCACCTGTAAGGTGCTGACACATAGCTGAGTTCCATAATTGCTAAATAAGGGTGAAAAATCAGCATGCAATGAGCAAAAGGTAGGCTAAATCTATGAAAGGGAGTGCTATCCATTGGCATCCATATCTCCTGCAACAAGAATTGTGGTCATAGAGATATAATGGTAAAACTTTTTTTTTAATTGGAGAAGTTGGAGGTTTACAGAAATCATGCAGAAAATAGAGTTCCCTTATAATCCCCTTCAAACACAGTTTCCCTATTATTAACACTTGGCATTAGTGTGATATCTTTGTTACATTTGATAAAGCAATATTATTATAATTATAATATAATCACTAGTTTACATTAGGGTTCACTGTTTGCATTGTAGAGTCCAATGTGTTTTTCTTTAATTTTTATTCTGGTAACATATATACAACCTAAAATTTCCCCATTTAACCATGCTCAGGTATATAACTAGGTGGTGTTAATTATATTCACAATATAACCATCACCACCATTCATTACCAGAATCTTCCATCATCCTTAACAGAAATTCTGTACCAATTAAGAATTAACTGCCCATTCCTTAACTCCAGCCCTGCCTCTGGAAAACTGTATTCTAGTTTCTGACTGTAAATATGATTACACTAATTATTTCATATCAGTGTACTTTATGTCTGCCTTATTTCATTAAACATGTCTTCAAGGTTCAACCAAGTTGTCACATGTATCAGAATGTCCTTCCTTCTAATGGCTGAATAATATTCCATTATATGCATATACCATATATTATTTAGCCATTCATTGGTTGATGAACACTTGGGTTGTTACCATCTTTTGGCAATTGTGAATAATGCTGCTATGAGCATCAGTGTGCAAATATTTGTTCAGATCCATGCTTTCAATTCTTTTGGGTATATACCTAGAAGTAGATTGCCAGGTCATATGGTAATCCTATACTTAACTTTTGAGGAACTGCCAAATTGTCCCCCACACTAGCTGTACCATTTTACATTCCAACCAACAAAGAATGAGTGCTCCTATTTTTCCATATCCTCTCCAATACTTGTAACTTTCTATTTTAAATAACTATTCTAGTGAGTGTGAAATGAACTCTAGTGTTTTTCATTTGCATTTCCCTAATAGATAATTATGGTGAGCATCTTTTCATATGCTTTTTGGCCATTTCTTTATCTTCTTTGTAGAAATATCTATTCAAGTCTTGCCCATGTTTTAAGTGGATGGTTTTTGTTTTTTTGTTTTTTTGGTTTTTTTTTTTTTAATTGTAAGATTTCCTTTTATACTCTGGATATTAAACCCTTATTGGATATGTGGTTTCCAAATATTTTCTCTCATTGAGTAGGTTGTCTTTTTACTTTCATGATAAAGTCCTTTGATGCACAAAAGTTTATAATTTTGTTGATGTCCCATTTTTCTATTTTTTCCTTTTGTTACTTGTGCTTTGGGTGTAAAGTCTTAGAAACTATTGCCTAATACAAGGTCCTGAAGATGCTTCCCTATGTTTTCTTCCTGTAGGTTTATAGTTCTAGTTCTTTTATTTCGATCTTTGATCCACTTTGAGTTGATTATGTATATGGTATGTGGTAGGGGTCTATCTTCATTATTTTGCATATGAACACCCAGTTTTATCAGCACCATTTGTTGAAGAGACTATTCTTTCTCAATTGAGCAGACTTGTCACCCTTGCAGAAATCAATTGGCCAAAAACATGAGGGTTGATTTCATAACAATATTTAGTCTACTAATCTATAAAAATGGAAGGTCCTGCCATTTATTTAACTCTTCTTTGATTTCTTTTAGCAATAGCTTTCTGTGTACAAGTCCTTTACATCCTTGATTAAATTTATCCTAGATATTTGATTTTTTTAGTTGTTATTGCAAATGGAATTTTTCTTGAATTCCTCTATAGATTGTTCATTTCTAGTATACAGAAACACTACTGATTTTTACATGCTGATTTTGGATCCCATCACTTTGCTGAATTGGTTTATTAGTTCTTGTTGGTTTGTTGTGAATTTTTCAGGGTTTTTTGTATATAAGATCATATCATCTGCCAATAGGGAAAATTTTTTATTTCTTCCTTTCGAATTTGGATGACTTTTATTTCTTATTTCTCTGGCTAGAGCTTGCAACACAATGTTGAGTAACAGTGGTGACCATAAACATCCTTGTCTTGTTCCTGATCTTAGAGGGAAAGATTTCAGTATTTCACAATTGAGTATAATGTTAGCTGTGGGTTTTTCATAAATGCCTTTTTTTTAAGATTTATTTTT
>PVKH010026280.1:0-13227 GCA_004027955.1 Chaetophractus vellerosus | reverse complement strand
CCTGCCTCCACCAATTGGAGGCTGCCTGGTCACATTCCAGCCTTCACCAGAGACTGACTTGTCACATGCCAGCCTCCACCAATCAGAGGCTGCCCAGTTGTGCTTCCCCATTTGTTGTTTGTCCCCACCAATCGGGAGTTGCTCTGTTGCACTCCCTCCTCCCCTTACCCCCACGTTATAAATAGCAGCGTTTTTCTAATAAAGTTAGACTTGGTTACCCAGCCTCGTCTCCGGAGTCGGCGTAGTGCTCCGTTCCTCGCTCACCCCTCCACCAGCCACCCAGCCGCCTCCTCCCCCTTGTGCGCAGACTTTAGATTCCTGGCCCGTTGCACTCAGAGGCACCTGAGTCTGATGGGCCCCGTTGCCTGGCCTGCTGTGTCCAGGGCACCTGAGCCTAGCTACCTCAGAGCCCTGAGCCCGGCGAGCCAAAACCTCCTCTCTCCCCCTTTTTCACCTTCCCCGCTGTTTCCCCTTTGCCTCCTATCTGGTTGGGGAGGGCCACTTGGAGGCTCCCTTTCCTCCTGACTGGCTAAAAGAGAACCACCAGGAGGTGGATAGGAGGCGGCTAGCCGAAATCCCACAGCACCGGCAGCCGGTCCCTGTCGTCCCTGTAAGCGAGGTCATCGCCAAACAGTGGACGACGACAACAGACCACATAGCAACATGACTAACTCTACAACTTGCAAGTCTGCCTGCCTTCCCACAATTTCTGGAGGAAGAGAGCAGCCTGCCTTTCCCTACTCTTCTATCTTGGATCTCCTCTAGATTTTTTTTTTCTTTTTTAGGAAGTCCCAGGGATTGAACCTGAGGCCTTATACATGTGAAGAACCCTCTCAACCACTGAGCTATACCCGCTCTTAGATATTGTCTTAATCTGCTAAAGTTTTTGGTAATTTGTTATGCAATATTAAATAACAAATGCAGATACCCTTTATCAGCTTTTGAAAGTTTCCTTCTTTCTGTAATTATATAATTCATTCTCTTTTTGAATGTATTTTAAATTACTCAAGTCCTTTTACACATCTTTTGAAATGATCATGTGGCTTTTCTCTTTTAATCTTAATATGATTAAGTAATTGATTGCATTTCAAATTTTAAATAACATTTAATTTCTGGGAAATAGCTCTCTTGCTTATATTATCTTATTTTTAATATAGTGCTAAGTTATATTTGCTAATACTTTAAGAATTTTTGTATATATGCCTATAAGGGATATCAGTTGGTAATGATATTTTTTGTAAGGTCCTTCTGGAATTGGTTTTAGGTTTGTCTGATAATCATAATATCTGAGTTATCTGTGTTTTAATTGTAATGACTGTACTCTTGATTAAGGATCGTGTTTTTCTCCTATATGTGTTTCTATCATGGTTTTTTTTTTAATTTTAATTTTTTAAGTTATGCTGGGCATTTGTGTAAAAGAACAAGATAGACTCATTTAGATAACATTTTCTCCTGATATAAAGGATCATGGTCTGAGGTTTGTTGCAATTTTACTTACATTCATTTTACTACTGGTTCTGAATATATGTATTTTTACACACAGTAAATAATAAAGATATTTCCTTCCTAAGTGATTGGTTTAGTAATAACTTAATGTCTTTTATGTTTTTGACTCGATTTAAAATAGCTTTACTCAACTTTTTTTCCCCTAAAAGTCTTGGTCTGAATATTTTACTTACCACATTCCCAAAAGAAGAGTCTTTTCTCTTTTAGAATATTTTCCTACTTCCTGGAATCTAATTGTTGTTTGTTTGTTTGTTTTTTCTTGTTTTAACTGGGTTGATTTATGGGTAAATTACCTTTAGCCTTTGCTAGTTTGATACTTGCCTAAAAGATGAGCTCAATTTTAATTCCATTGTGTTTTCATTGGTCAGTCATCAAGTGAATTCAATTAACTGGTGTGGTGTGAGGTACAAAAGTCAGACCTCTTTGAAGATGGTTTACCTGGACCTGGGTTTCATGTACAAAGAGAAGTGTGTTGTCATTCTACCAAAATAACAGAGCAGTGGCCTAAAAGATAATATGCAAATATGAAAAACCTATATACAGAGAAGGAAACAGAATATTACCTAACCTAATGAGAGAGCTCAGTTAACACCAATTATCTCTAAGAACACAGAAGGTGAGAGAATTCAGGATTTAGAGACTTGCTTAATTGCCCTTGGTGCCAACTAGTGTGTAGAGTATGTAAGGACCTGTGGCAAAAGGAAAGCATTTAGAGCACCTATCCTTATGCAGACCCACTTGAAAAAGCAAGCTAAGGGAATGTCTGATTTCTTAAGGCCACTTTGACATGGGTATTCTGCATATTTGGGTTATACCAGCATACATTAATCTGATGATATACACCACTTTAGCTGTAAGCTCTAAGCTAAAGATCCTTACTATCAACCCTCTGACCTCCTTTTTCACCATATCCCCTGCTTTCTAATAGTCCATCTGCTATTAAATCCATTCAATAAATCACTCATCTAGATATTTTAGTTTTCAATTCTATAATGTCCATTTGATTCTTTATGGATTTCAAGAACCTGGTGAAATTTTCTACCTTTTTATGATTGTCCAACTTAGTTTTTGAATCATTTTTTCTATATATTATATTAATTTAAAGTCATTTTTTTGCCAACTCCATTTTCAGTATCAAACATGCATTTGCTTCTAGCATTATTTCCTTTGATTTTGGTCATAAAGTCTTGTCTTCCTCCATATTTAGTACTTTATTTGTTTATTATATTATATATATTAACTGTAAAGAAAGAGTTTCTAGATGATTTTCCCACCAAAGAGGATTCAATCCTTCTTTTAATTTGTGTGAGACTGATAAACTCAGTTCAGTCAGAAACTGATATTGGTTGGCTGTTCCTTATGTTTGGGAAACATGCAGTACACTTTTAGTTCACTTCTATTCCTAAAGCATGGCCATCCAGGGTCTTCACTGAAGAACTTGGACTTTGTCTCTGAAGCATGAAGAGAATGCAAGAAGTTTTATGCTTGTTTTAGAAATTTTTGACTCAGATTTTTAATCTCAAGAAGCTTTTGAGTTTGGCAAATATTTTGAAAAAAAGGATCATCACTGTGTGGTTAAAACCCCACAAAGTCTCCAGTTGACAAAGCTTGGGCTAATGTTCCATCCACAGCTGCAGCCATATTCTATTCTTAGCCTGTACATATGATTAGGTAAGCAAGTACTATCAAGGAAATGTGGTTATATTTTGTCAGTGTCAAATCACCTTTCCCTGCAGAGGTTTCTGCTCTGCTCTTTTATTTTCAGAACAAAACCCATAACATCTTTCTATCCTGAACACACAGAAATTGTGTTAATTCTACTTTGCCCTTCCATGTATTTTAGTACTTTTAGATTATTGCATGTGAAGCTTTGGAATTCAGAAAATATCTTGAGAAGGATATCTGCCTTTTGAGGTTCATCATATCTCCCATTTTAGAATTCCAGCATTAAGTGACTTCACAAAACTTTGGATAAGCCTATACACTCAGGTTTTCACACACACCCACAATTGGTCAATGCTTCTAGAGACAACTTCAGGTCTTCTGCTCACCTCTAAATAGTTTTACTCTTTATTGTATTATATTCAGTCTAATCCATATTTTTTACATATATGATGTGAGAGCAGAAGCCTCTGATATCACAAATATAACCAGTGGTTTTTAAAGATTCATTTTATTTATTTATTTCTCCCCATCTGTTTTGGTCAGCCACAGGCGTGCCTTTTGAAATATACCAAAGATTGGTTGGTCTTTATAAAGGGTATTTATTTGGGATAGAAGCTAACAGTTACCAGGCCACAAAGCATAAATTTCTTCCCATACCAAAGTCCACGTGTTAAAGCAAGATGGCTGCCGACATCTCCAGGGTTCAGGCTTCTGGATTCCTTTGTTCCCGAGGCTGCGTTTCTCTCCGGGCTTAGCTTCTGTTTCCTTCACGAGTTCAGCTGTAGACCATGAGGCTTTCTATGCATTGCATCTTTCCACAAGGCCAGCTGTAAACTATCGGGCAAATGGCTCGCTCCAACATCAGAACTGCTTCTCCAATCCGCTTCTCTAAATCTCTGCAACTCAGATCTGCTGCCTAGCCTTTATACTTGAGACCACACCCACCAAGGGGCGGGGCCCAGTTAATGCCCTTATCATAACTTAATCATGCCCAGATGAACAGATTAGTTTACAAGAATACTCCAATTTATATTTTTGGAATTCACAATTAAATAAAACTCTGAAACCATTACAACATCCCTTCATTGTTTGCATTTGCTGCATCTTTTTTTGTTTGTTACATATCCCCCCCTTTCTGCTTGCTCTTGCTGTGTGTTCATTTTTTTGTGTGCTCTTCTATGTCTGCTTTTTTTTTGTCTCCCCCCATTGTGGCAACACACCGAGTCGGCCCACCATGTAGGCGGCTTGTCCCGTTCATGGGCAGCTCTATTCCATTTCACGGGCAGCTCAACTCTGTTTTCGTGGGTGGCTCTGCTCAATTTTTTGTGGGCGGCTCACCTATGTTTTTCGCAGGTGGCTCGGCTCCGGTTTTTGCAGGCGACTTGCCCTGACCGTGGGGGCTTTGCCCTGCCCATGGCAGCTTTTTGCCCTGCCCACGGTGGCTTTGCCCCTCCCACAGTGACTTGCCCCCTTAAGGCTGTCTGCCCACCTGGAGAAGTCCCTGGGAACTGAACCAGGGCCTCCCTTGTGTTGTAATGGCGCCCTATCCACTGGGCTACAGCCGGCCACTTGCTGCTTCTTTTCTTCTTCCTTGTTTCTTTAGGAAGCACCAGAAACCAAACGCGGGGCCTCTGATATGGGAGGGTGGTGCCTAATCATTTGAGCCACCTCCATTCCCTGCTTTGTTGTGGCTTTCATGTGTTTTTTTTCTTGAGTCCTTTTTGTGTCATCTTGTTGCATAAGCTTATTGCACCTGCCGATCGCGTCAGCTTGCTATCTTGCTTTTCTTCTTTAGAAGGTACCAGGAATCTCTGTTCCCTGCTTTTTTGTGTCTCTCACTATGTTTTCCTTCTTGTGTCTCTTATTGTGTCAGCCAACCATGCCAGCCTGTCATGCCAGATCACTGTCTTCTTTAGGAGGCCCCGGAAACTGAGCCAGGGATTTCCCATGTGGTGGGCAGGAGCTCAATTGCTTGAGTCACATCTGTTTTTCCCAGTTTATTTTTAAACAGCTAATTTTGCTTCTTATATTGGGAGAACATTTCCTCACAAAGCCTTGGCAATATCTCAGAGAAGGGAAGGCAAGGTCGGAATTTATTAAGGTTGGAAAGTTTGGTTAAAAGTGGTTCCTTCAAAGCAAAGGATTGACAATACCAGCAAGTCACCCATTTTGAGTCAAGGTATTCAAAGGGGTTTAGCATGTATTTTATATATTGAGGGTTCCACACAAGAGGAAAACCTAATCAGTTGCCAGCAAAGCAAAAGTGGTCCTGTGCAGTTTGCTGATATCAGGAAACATAAAAGAAGATGTAGCATAGTAATACCATCTAACGCATCTTCTTTGCAAACTCAAACCTAAAACTAACACAGACACACTTACTACTTACCATCAGATATGTTAAAAAGTTAAGTCTCAATTATATTGCCAAAAACAACACTTTCTAGAGGCGGTTTCCAGTTACTTATTGATATAAGATAGGTATCTTTTATCCTTCCCTTTCTTCTGTCTTCAGTTTTTGCTGCTTATGTTATAAGAACATACTTAGATCCAAGTGCATAGGGAAGTATATTACTTCTTTCTGCAATGCATTGAGAATATGTATTAACCATCCTGATGGCAAACTCAAGAAGTAATTATCTACCCTGACCATCTGCAAAGCAAACAAGGAATAAATCATTAAGAATCCCAAAAAACACACCCACACAAATATAAGGAGATAATGGAAAGATTGGAGTGAGGGAATTATTTTTTTATTACAAGCATAATAAATTTGCAGTCAGAAATTGGGTCACTGTAGAAGCTAATTAATGTTCAATAGTGTGAGAGAGAAACTGAGAAATCCTATCATTCTCAATATCCGAACTGCTGCATATGGAGAAAAGTTGGTTGTTAGGAAAGTGATAACTAACAAAAGGTAAAATAACATTTTAAAATATTAATCACTCTAACTGATGTGAACAGATTTAGTTTAGTTTTTTTTTTTTTTGCAGAGAAGGGCAAATGAGAGCTGTGTTCTTTAAACACTATGATTTTTAAATAGATAATAGAGCTCCCCACCCTTCCAAAAAAATCAATGGCCGGGTATTAAAAACTATTTTATCATTAAATTAGGTGATACAAGAAAAAAATCTAAAGCAATCATCACTTTCAATGAGGAAAATGTAACAAAAACTTCATTTGCAACACAACTTGTAAAATATGATGAATGTATTCAGCTAATATAAGGACTTTGGAAATTATAAATGACTTTACTATCAAGATAATCTTTGGTTCCTAGTTATTTTGAATGAAATATTCACAGACCAATTCACCTACAGTGCTAAGAAACTGACTTCTTCAGAAACACAAACACAGACATTTATTTGCCTTCCTAGACTGAAGTCAATTAATAACAAGCAGAGTGAGGGTTCGAGAGTCTGTGTGGAGTCTTACAAGATAGAAATTTGATTTGGGGAAAGAAATTACTGTCATTATCTTAAGTTTGAATCTGGATTTGTAGTTATGTGTTCTTTTTTGAAAAGAATATGTAAAGTATATCAATAGACAATCTTCTCTATTCCTTCCTTTTGTAAATGTAGATATCTATTTCTAGATCATCTATATCAAATTTATAGATATTTTAACTTGGGTTAGTAATGTACTATATGGCCTCTTATGTTGATAAAATGTTGCTTTCTCTGTCACATATCACTGAAAGTAAAGCTTATTTTTTATGTAGTTCATTATTTAGTACAGACCACATACAAAAGCTCAAAGGGGGAGGATTGTTGAACTCTGGCATAATAAGCACCACATACCGAATGTATACATATTTTTATAAATGTTTACTTTTTGAATGCAAGAAGCTGATAGCTAGATAGCTAGCTGGTGATGATGATGACGATAGATAATGTGTGTGTGGCCAATATATTGGTGGACTTCATTTCCAATTGGTTTCATTCAAATAATTAATTATATTTATGTTGATTAAGGTTGTCATACACATATATGATATACCTTTGAGAGTCAGCATTCTGTGGCAGTGAAAATATTCAGCAAATAATGTGTCTATTAATTAATCTGTAGGCTGCCCATATATTGAGCTTCCAAATTAGAAGTACATTTAAACTTCAGAAAACTGTTTTATATACTATAGCAAATAAAAGGAAAAGAGATGTGAGGAAATGTTTGCCATTTTCTCTTGAAAAAGCAGGAGCTTCACAATTAGAATTGATGATAAATTTTAAAACTACTTGATTTTCTCTATTGTGACAAGGTGTGACAACAAGCAAATATGAAAAACATATTTTAAAAATAAATGGCTGGAAAATATCAAAATCCTTTGAAAATTCATTGATGGGATGTAAGGAGAATTGAGATTAGCAGAAAAGGATATGGTCAATGGAGAATTAGGAAAAGGTAAACTGCACCCTATGTAAGCAGTGGGCCCTGGGAGTCCAGACAGTAGCAAATATTTATTCATGACTGTCTTGAGAAGCCAAAATAGCATGTCCTCTGCACATAAGTTCAAGAATGCAGGGATATTTGGAAGGCATTATAGAAGAATTTGCACTAATATTGTGTAATATAATATAATTTTAAAGTTTAATGGATAACCTTAATTCTCTGGGAAACCAGAGTTTGTCAAATACTTCCTTCCTCGATGTTACTGAATTTATTAAGACTTCTTTGATCCATGATCGTCTTTGTATATTCATAATATTGCTATGAGTTTGTCAGTGTTTGAGGCTATATTATGATTTTATACACTGTAAAATTGTGGATAAAACAATTGTGTATAAAACAAGAATGCACAGTTTAAAGTAAATTGAAACTGAAAAATTGATTCTCTGAATTTCTGGACTGTCTTGATTACACTGTACCACCTGCATGTCTAAGATTTAGATAAAGCAATTACACTCCCACAATACTGATGTATTCTTCAATATCACCATTATGATCACCATGGAACACATTTGATTATTGATACAAGCAACAAAATACATGAGGTAGTCTAAGATATTTACATTCATATATGCATATAAAACAAAGTGTCATAAGATATAATAATATCTGATGTGTGCTTAAAAGGTAAGCCTTGTAAATGAAAAATCAAACTTATAAACAAAACAAAATTTATTATATTGTCTTGTATAGAGAAACTACAGGAACAAATATATACAAGAATAATCAAACATTTAAGGTGGCATAATTGTTACATAAATGATACATTTTGCAAATATTAACAAAAATTCTTTGAATAGAGACTTTGAATTTCCCAATTTGCATATTCAAACCAGAAAATTGATTAAGTGCAACACTGGTAATTCCTTGTAGTCTTTTTCCTTTCTTTTTATCATGTTAAGATATGTATGATTAACTGCTTCATGATTTTATCTCTACTCTCTGATACATTTCAAATAAATAAACAAAATAAGAGGGGCAAAATTAGATTCAGTTATAATAATTTAAATCTAATTTGTAAGTAGGTGGCATAAAGCATTGTCAAATTTTAAGATTTTTACTAGTGATATTAGTTATTTTAGTGTTAATCTCTGATTTAAGTTTTCATTCATCCCTCTAAGCATCAAATTTACTCTTAAATTAGTTGTAGAAAAGCCATAAAATGCACTGAAAATTTAATCAAGAATTCTTAATTGTAAATGCAACACTGAGATTTATGTGAAAGAGAATAATGAAATATATTTAAAGCAAGATGATGGAGTCAGCTCAGATATTTGATATTCAATTGCCATGTATTCAGGAATTATGTGAGAAAGAAAACAAGATTTTCAATTCCTTAGGGAATAACATGAAAATATTATCTTATACTGAAGAAAGAACAATCAATTAAAACCTTTTATTCTGTTTTATCATTATGTTTTATAATATAAATTATAATTTATAATTTAGGACTTTGTTCTTTTCCTCAAACAAATTAGAGAATACCATGAAAAAAATACAGTGTTTTAGATACAAGTGTGGAAACAAGCAAACTATTGTAAATATTTGGCCAATATAAAAATAAGCACTATTTTATTAAAAAATAGTTAATTAAAATTCTAAGAGTGAAAAGTTTTGAAAAATGGATAAAATATGATTTAAAGTGAAAAAAATGAATTATGCTATGGAATAGAGCTTTTGAAAACCAATTGATTTGCTTGTTAATGATGCAGTCACAATTTTTTCAGATGAGGAACATAAAATATATGATAATTTTGAATTAGTATACTATCAGAAAATGGAAATGTATTTCTGTAACAATTATGAGGGAAAATTATTAAAAATTGAATTTTAAGATCACCTCTTAATTTTCTTCTGTATTGATTTTTTCAGTGCTGCAATCACATCCTTTGTTCCTAAGGCTGTATATGGTGGGATTAAAGAGTGGAGTCAGAAAGATATAGGAAAGAGAGAACATTTTGTTAGTCCCTGAAGAGTGATTTGATTTGGGTCTCAAATATGTGATAGTAGCAGGACTAAAGAATAAAACCACAACTATGAGGTGGGAAGATTAGGTGGAGAAAGCTTTTGAACTGACTTGTGGTGATGGCAACTTTAAGATGGTAGAGATGATTTTGATATAAAAGCAAAGTATCAGTAGGCAAGGAATCATGGCAAATAATATGTTGACTATATAGACACATATTTCATTAAGTGAAGTGTCAGCACAGGCCAACTTAACCAATGGGGAGATGTCACAGAAGAAATAACTGATTTGGTTAGAACCAAAGAAAGGCCATGAGAACACCTGAAATGTTTGCCCTTTCTGAACCAGAATTCCACTAATCCAGGAGCCTACTGCCACCTGGATACAAATCTTTTGGTTCATGACTAAAGAATAGTGCAGAGGGTTACAGATGGCCACGTAGCAGTCATAGGCCCTCACAGGCAGGAGGAAACATTCAGGGGCTCCCAGAATGAGGTGGCACAGTCCAGCAGAGAAATGCTTCTATCATGAGTCCAAATGTTTGCCAGGATCCTGGGAACAGTGACTGATACATAACAGATTTCCAATGACAAAAATTTGCCAGGAAAAAATACACAGGGCTCTGAAGAGCAAACTCTACCCTTGTAATTATTATAAGACCATTTCCTATCATGATAAATGTGTAGATGAGAAAGAATATTCCAAAAAGGAGCCCCTGGAGGTTTGGAAGGCCAGAAAACCCCAGGAGAACAAATCCCACCACTGAAGAGAAATTGCCTTCTGCTCTTTGGTCTCTATGGAACATCTGAGAAAACAATAAATTCAAGATATAAAAGTCATTTTATGTGCTTGAGTTGAAGTTTTCTTTACTATAAAAAAGTACACCATGCTTTCAAAAATCACACAGTGCCCAGGAATTTTAAAACATCTATAATATATATAACATAGATGTTCTAAAAATATTCTCATTTTATTTTAAACTGAGGCTAAAAATAACATTCTTTCACTCAAAATCATCCCTAAAAATATATCTCTATTTGGAATTAGGCGTGCTGAGAGATAGCTATATTTTTTTCTTATTCATATTGAACTATGTAATGTGCAATGTTTTTCAGCTTTGATAATAAGACTATCAGAACTGGCTTAAAATTATATTAATAAAATACAATTTAAAATAATAAAATAGTAATTATTGCAAATACATTGACAATTTTGATTGGAAGTTCTTTTCCCTCAATTTCCTTTTTCATGATATTCTTTGAAATTAATGAAATTTATTTGCATTTTTATTTGTTTCCTGAAATATTTGTAAGAGATACCATATAAACATGTTCAATGAATAAACTAGAAAAGTTGATCATAGTGGGTGATTTCTTGAATTTTTGTATTCTAGTATTTCTTATAGTGATTTTATTTTACTAGAAAGAAATCTTTAAGAATTGATCAACAGAGTAAAGATATTAATCAAATTTTTAATATTGGCATTGCATGCGGATGTTAATTCCTGATATCAGCCATGTTTTTCATCATGATTTAGAGTAAAAGAAAGAGAATATTAAAAGGTTTGTGGTAAAAGCAGTATCTGGAACCAAATCCAGTCTATCCTTCCAAATCTGTTCATATATTCATTTTGCTTCAAATATTTTCCCTCTTTTACAAAAGTGCTCTATGAGCGGCACATTAGTCCAAGTTTCTAATTCAGGATTTTCCAAACAATCCAAGGCTTTCCTGAGCTCTCCTATCTTCCAAAAACACGTTTGATATTATTTACTATGTGCTATTAATTTAGGAAAAATTTGTTTCAAAAAGTTTATTCTCTGTTTCTCTTCCTCTCTCTCTCTCACACTTTCCCTCACTCTCTTTCTTTCTCAATAATTAGCTCTTGAAGTGTATCTTACATAACTCTTTCTGTGATTCTTTGACTCCAACAGCACACAGTTCATCTCCATAAGTGCTTGAAAATTTCAAATGCGTACAATGCCTCCATTGTACAATGCCTCCATTGTACAATGCCTCCATTGTACAATGCCTCCATTGTACAATGCCTAAGATCCTGAAAGAGGACATCCCCACATAATCCAGTGTCTGAATATTTCATTTAAGCACTAAATTTGTTAGTAGCCTATTTTTTTATTTGTATCTTTTATGTTTTTTCTGTTTTCCCCAATATTGAATCATAATATAGGTACACTTACTCTCTCTTACTGTTTTTCAATTGGCAGTATACCATGGCCATCCTTACAAGTATGTGTGTATGTATCCATCCATTTTTTAAATGTTTTCATGAATATACATAAATATATAATTTTATATTAAGGGATACAATCATGAAAGTTGGAGAGGTTTCAAAACGGTATTCTTTTCCTCCCTCCCTCCCTTCCTTCCTTCTACTCTCTGTCTTTCTTGAACAAAGTTTCACGTGGAGGATGAGGGAAAGAAATTTGAAATCTGGGCAAGAGTTTACCAACTCTTAGCAAATATGGTAAAACTTGGAAATTAATGATCATCTGCAACAATTTCAGCACTCAGGGGTGTTCACAGAAACTGTGTTATTTAATCTTCACAGTGGTGTGTAAGGCAATTCTTTCACCATAATGAACCACGGACTCAAACATGCTCTATAAGTCAACCAAGAACACAGAACAAGTAAATGACCTATTGAGATTTGAACAGGCCTATTTATATCATAATCCGAACTACTTTGCTACAACAAGGAATACCAAGGGATCATAGTATAAAATGTTTGTATTGTCTCTTACTTGAGTATTTAATGAATACCACTTACTCAGTAAATGTTTCATTAATGAAATTTTTACAAACATGTACTATAAATTCCTTCATCATTGAGTGTGAGGATTTTATAAACTTATTTTTGTGTTTTGTGTTTACCTCTCCATCACAATCACACAGAGTCCTCTCTTCTTTTTCTCCAATGTTCTAACATTCTAAAAGTTATTTTGGGAAAAACAGAACAGAGTAAAATTTTAAAAATAATTGGACAACAAATTAGAAACTGTTAATCTGTAACTGCCAGGTAATAATTTGCTATGGTATTTGTGGCAAGTTCTGAATGAGAATTAATAATAAAACTTTTTGAAATTTCCCATATACATTATGAATATCAGTAAGATATTATATGATAAAGCCTTTAGAAAAGTAGGAAGCAGAAACATTAAGTTATTGCTTATCAATTTTTAATTTCCATCTTAAATTTTCTTGTAACATAAAATCTTTTGAAAACATTAGTATCTAGAGTATCTACTCTATTACTTTGGAAATTTTTCTGTATCTTCCAATTATGCTATTCATGAACAATTTTATTATAATATATTAAAATCTATTATTTATTGAATAGACATTGTGATGTGTTTACAGCATTCATCACCTTTTAGTTGCTAAGAAAATTTGAAAGCAACTTTGTAAAGGGAATCAGTATACATATTCAACAATCTTGGATTACAAATTTTATTCTAATTATGCTATATATTTCAGACTGATTAACAGTTTATATCGAATCATTTAATATTTAATTTCTAAGGAGTCTCCAAGGAAATCACAGTGCTCTCCTGGTGGGATAATACAGTGTATCTGCTATAAATCTCTTCTTATTATTTAAACTCAAACAACAATTAGGCAATGAAACTTAA